>PNEQ01080136.1:0-35206 GCA_003012365.1 Medauroidea extradentata
CAGAGAGACGACCTTCGACACCCACCACGTCCGAAGGCTCGCTCGCCACTAACTTGTGGAAAGATGACACGCTGCGTTATATACAAACAAAATTCCTTGACAGCGGACATAAGCAAGCATTTAGGAAGCTTTTAAGCCGATCCGCCGCTCATTTGGGCGCATGACTATTTTTCACGGCGCTCCATTGGTCTTAAGGGCACGGCACACAGTAATTATCATAATTTTTTAAAATGTTCATATTTTTACCAGCTATATTTCTCATTATTTTTTAGACATAAATTGCGACTGCATTAACCTATTGTGATTTTTTTATTGATCATAGTTTTTACAGAATGCTTGTCAAAGTCAGAATTTGTATTGCACGGTTTCAAGAACGTCACTTAAACCAACTAACTTACTAAACTGAAATAATTCACACTGAACAACGATATCCTAGGATACAATGTCCGCTATGTTAAGCAACAAAAAAATTTTTTTTTGTATTTTTAAAAAATTCTCGGCGACAAACAATTGCGCCGTAACATGTGGAAATAGCTTCAACATGAGTAATGAAGACCACAACGTAAAATTTTGAAAAAAGAAAAAAAAAAAACTTTTCTTAATTTTTACGGTCTTTTTTTTTTACCATGGTCTTTCTTTCAAAGGCAACACGATTGCCCTGTTAGCAAACTCTTTCACAATTGCAGTAATACGACACTGCCAAGTTTTCATTTCGTTGTGACTACTATTTATGAAAATAATAAGTCGAAGACAAAATAATGTTAACTTTACGCGTATAGGCTACAGTACAATACAGTAGTACAGAACAAGTTATACTTAGAGATGATGGTTAAACGCGGGAAAACTTGACTGTTCGCTGGGATTCAACACACGTTTAGCTTACCAGAAGATTACTGGCTTTCGCTTGTACGTGGAGCTGTTGCCTTATTTGACTGAGCCAATAAGAATTCTGTTATTGTAATATTCTATGCCTGTTATTGGTCTGCAGACAGCTTTGTTGTGTCAGACGTACATCAGCAAAATCATACACGTTGCAAGAAACTACAGCGTTTTCAAGAGTATGTTGGCACAACAAATTTTTATGTGATATACCATCCTCTCTAGTTATATGATTAAATGCACTACTGGACAGGAAAGCTCCTATTTATCAGTCAAAATTGTTTTAGTCGGCCGGCACAATGTGTAGGAGCAACTCTGGAGGGGAGACCGGTATTGCACATCTACGTTAAGAATGGTGCAACACTCCGAGGCTAGACAGACACGTTGCCACAAGAGAACGGCGAGGGAAAAGCGTGGGCGCAACTCGCGTGACAACTGTTCCGTTGGTCGGGGACACGCCATCCGCGAATAAACAAGTGCTCGTCTCGCACGACTGGCAAACTCGCCCCCCCCCCCCTTTTCTATTCCGTCAACGCTGATGCTGGACCTGAACACATGCCAGCGCAAGTTGAAGGTAACTGGCGCGGGCGATACACTCCAGCGACATAGTGTCGCAAACTTGGGCACGATACTTTATATCACTAGAGCCACTGCTTTTTGATGAGAAGAATTGTGCACGAACTTGTCTCAATACATTATGTGTAGAGATGATGGTTTATCGCGGAAATATTTGAAGGTTCGCTGGGTTTCAACGTACGATTAGCTTATAATAAGTTCGCTGACATTTACCTGTACGTGGAGCTATTGCGCTATTTGACTGAGCCAGTAAAAATCCTGGTGTTGTAATATTTAATACCTGTTATTGGCCTGCAGACATCTACGTTGTGTCAGATGTATATCACTAGAGATGGGGAAATTTCCCGAATTCAATGACCTGCTTGTTACAACCAAATATCCTATGCATACTAAGTTCCGAACATTTGTTCACTAGCTGCTATAGGCTGTTCACTATAAACTGAGCACTCAGCAGAACTTGTAATTAATTAAAAATATGTTTTATTGGGATAATAGGTGGCAACTTTTGAGTGTGTTCAAACGTTTACACTGGTTTTTAGTTACGTGGAAGTTTTAATATTAGACATAGTAAAGATGGCTGCAAAACGGTTGTAAGAGAAAACTTTATGCAGTGCTCACTTTATCGTGAACGGTCTATACTCAGTGTAACAGCAGACAATGGACGGACAGACAGGGCTTCAGTATGCATTGGATATTTGATTCTAACATGCAGGTCATATAATGCGCGAAATTTTCTCATCCCTAACTAACCATCATATCAAATTATGTGTAGAGGGCGAAAAAATTCGCGAGTTCACTGACCTGTAAGCTAGGGTCCAAGAATATATATGTGCTAACGTAAACAACAGCTGTTCATTAGCTGCTCGCTGACACAGTGATAATAGTTAATATAGCTAGAGTGACTATCGCTCGTTATCGTGACAGAACTGTAACCGTGTGAACAGTGTATGACAGGTTTTCGTAATATATTAGTGACGTATACTAACTTATTCGTATTACCTCAGTCATACACGGCTATCCATCATCCGCGTATCAGGAAATGCATTCCATTTATCACGTCCCGTACTTTGTAAGAGAAGGGACCGATGTTGGTGAAGTGGCTACAGCACTTGCCTCCCACCAAGGTGATCCGGGTTCGATTCTTGGCAGGGTCGGTTCCCGGATTGATATTCAAATGTGCGAATCGTGCCAGACGTTGCCACTGGTCAGCGAGTTTTATTGGGGATCTCTCGTTCCCCCACCCCTTCATTTCGGCGCAACTCCATATTCATATAATATCACCCCTCAGCAACTATAAGACGGGATAGCTAGAAAAAAGATTTTCACAGGTTGAATGTATTACGTGTACGTTTGGCGAGAAACAAATATACAGAAGCAGTAAGATAAGTAATTTATTCAGAAAACTTTTATGTTATCTTGGTGGAAATAGATCATGCACGATGTAGGGATCTAGCCTTACATGAATACAGCACAGGACGTTTAACAGAATCCCCAGGTTATTAATGTATACTGAAGAGGCTGGAACCACCACACGTACACAATAAATGAACAAGCTTCGAACAAAGCAGGCAATTTTGACATCATTCTAATTGTTTACCTTGGAGGATCACAATATAACGTATCCCTTACAGCAGATAAAGAATTGTGACTTTTGTTTGAGATAAATAAATATAGCTTTACAGGTAAGAAAATACTTTTAAAACATATTTACGGCGTCAGTTAATACATTTTTTTCTTTAAGGGTTTGGGCACGAGTTCCTACATTATTGACGATTATTTTTAAAACATAACGAGTAATTTCGTTAAAACTGGTTTATACTACGATCTCTTATTTTGTCGAGACAAAACGCAGCACGATGAAATTATTAATTCACAATTAAGAAATTTCCATTTAATTGATAAATTAGCTAAACTATTTATACCGTTTTTATCTTGGAAAATTAAACCACACAGTAAAACCAATTGGCACATATTTTATCGACTCTCGTCTAGGTTTAAAAAAATCCTTAAGAGTTTACTTTCAGGGCAATTTTATTTCATATGCACCATAGGCAATTTTTTTCAGCATAAAGTTGGCGTTAAAAATACTACTATTAACGTTACCATAGAACTAAACATTACTTCTGAACTATTTCAATGTCTTAAGTAACCTTCTGCAGCTCTGTCTGATGACCAGTGATTGGTAGTTTTGAACTCTCAGCGTCTTAGGATTTTGCTCGCTAATAAAAACGGATAGTATCGAAGTAACCTACCTTGTCCTGATTGGCACAGTCAAATAAGTGATACATATAAACAAAGACAAACCGCCAATAACCACGAAGAAAAACTGCAGATGTGCGCATATGGCAGTGATATAAAGTTGTCCAAAAATATTTTCGCGGATATCAGGAGTCACTATTTATTGAGTTCTAAATATGTACAATATGACATAATATAAATAAAATGTTTTATGTTTATTTCATCGGGCAAACACGTCGCAAATAAAATAAACGCAAATATTAGTTAGTGCTCACATATAAACATTATAAAAAAGAAAAATTTGTACAGGTGGACGTAATAATGAAGAAGTAAATAAGGTGGAGGGTGCCTGTGAGGAAATTATTTTCCATTGTAACGTTGCAATACAGTGCTACACATTTAAACAAAATTGTTCACTACTGCAGCAAAATTTGTGTTGTGTCAAAGGAAGTGTTTTTAAAGTTCAGGTTGGGGAACATAACTTGACAAGAAACATTGTGAACTCCGCAACAGGAATACCTGTGTACAACAGGTACCGTCAAGACGTGGGTTTCTACAAGGCCCTGTCCTCTCCAGAACAATAGCGAGGCTCGCAGCCTCATTCCCCACTACTAACTAGCAGGGTGTTTCCCTGCACCTCAAGGGCGACTCAAACACATCGTTGAACACTCTAGTAAACCAAGGTCGGGTATGTATGTTTTCAACACCGTCTACTTCCTTTTAGCGTTAAGACCATGCTAGTTTTTTTTTTTTTCACATTGTCGCATAAAATTCAAAACTTTTTAAATTGAATGCTTTGAAAAAATTCAAGACAGAGCAGTACACTATCTACATTTTTTTTTTTCAAACAACGCGACGTTCTCAAACCAAAATTGGTGGACCTTCGGGTGCAAATATTTGGAAAAACTGTTGGTTTTACAGCCACCAAATAATTACGTACAAATCATGATATATTTGTGACGAAACAATGTAGGGATTGTTCGAAATTAAGGTTATGTAACTTTACAAAAATATTTTAAAAATAACTGTAAACCTAGAGAATGTTGCCTTAAACAATTAATCTTCTAAAAGGGGACACGGTGGTGAAGTGGCCACACCAGTCGCTTCCCACCAAGGCGATCCGGGCTCGATTCCAAGCGGGGTTGGTCCCCGGATTTTTGTATGTGAGAATCATGCCGGACGACACTTGTTGTCGGGTTTTCTCTGAGATCTCCGTCCTTCTCATTTCGGTGCCTCTCCATTGTAGTGCCTTATTCAACGTCCTTCGGGGTACGCAGATGCCCTCCGGTACGCTTCTCATACGACATTTAGAGAATTTATAAGGAATTAAAATACAGAGAAATTCTCAAAGGCGTTTTAAGCAGATAATATTCACTGTACGTTCTTCGCCTGAAGCTCACAGCAAGACAGCAATAATTCAATCCCGGTCGCTGACAGGTGTACACAGCCTCGGTCGTTACAATATAATTCGACAACTACTCAGCTTGCGTAAGTTACGTCTGCATAGGAATATAATTCAAAGAACGTTACACGTGTGCATACCAGTTTCAGGTACTCCATGTATCTGTCAGGTTTATTTTTACGCTGCTAAAAATTTTGAAAATGAGTATTTTTGCGGTCCTCTTCAGGTACGGAAAACTTGGAGCAGAATATTTTTAAATGTTTAGGTGTCTACAATACACCTTTATCGTTAACATTACGTCATAAAATATAGTGGTGTGATAGAGGCGAGGAGAAGACTGCATGCCAGTTCAGTGACTTGCGCCTAGAGGCTAGGTGGAGGCGAGATGTGCGTGCTGTTTCGTCCTTACCATCTTCCTCATATTTAGGTCTCTAACACGTAAAATACGTCCACTTAGACGTCAACTAGCAATTATATAGTTATGTAATATTAATATATGTTAAACTACGTCAAATTTTGTAACGAATAACCAGTGAGCGTCTTCAAGCGAAAATATTTCGAGTAAATGTTCAAGAGGGGGATGGGGTGAGAGTAAAAACAAAGGGTGTGATAACTTAGATAATTTGTTGAACGTTAACCTTACCACGCATCTCAATTATATGTGGTTCGGGATAAAATGAGCACTTTTGAAACTCTGCTTACTTTTTTCCTTTTCGAAAACTTTTAGTGTTCTGCCATTTTTTAACAATCAAAGTGCATAGATTGTAAGTCACAGAAACAAATATTTTTATAATTATTATTCTAGACTTGATGGTTTTCACAAGTGTTCACTTATTGCAAACCGCCTGTACTTTACAGCATTGCCGTATTCCGGCCATGCACTCAGCTCTTCCAGACAATCGAAAGCCGTCTTCCCCTTCTCGCGTACCAGAGGGTTGACATTAGCGACTTGCACAATGTCCTGCCAGAATGTCAGGAAAACATTCTTCATCAGTGGGATTACCTACCTGGATGTGAGCTTTAGCAATGGATCAGTTATTAAGGTCATGTTTTTATACATTGGTGCAAAAATCACAAAACCTTATTTGACGGAACGCTCTGAAAAAATACAAGACTAAGAGCAATCATGCGATGAACAATTTTATATAGGTATTTTGCAAAATAATTCACAGTTCGTTCGGAAACAAATAATTTTACTTAGTTTTGGCTTATTTTCGTAACAAAATTGGCGTTAATTTGAGTCTAAAAATCTAAGGAACTGGGAGGTGTATTGATACCAAAAAATTAGGTACAAATTATGATATATCTCTGACAAGACAATGTAGGGATATTTCGATACGAAAATTTTGATACATAAAAAATATTTTCAAAATCATTGTAAAACTACAGGTCAGGCTTAAATACCGCGTCGCTCCATCAGAAGGGACATTTTTTTTTGTTTGGTCGTCCGTAAGGTAATATCTTCGAAAGTAAAAGGACACAAGAATTTTCTGAGAATTACATGAAAAAAAAAATGCAACTGTATAATATGATACTGAAAAGCTGTACATTAATTGAGCGTAGTTATGCAAAAAGGAACCAACCCACAAAGCAATATATTTTTAAAATTGAAATAATCATACCAAGTGGAAGGAGAGGATCCAAATATAACCTAGAAAAAGAAGAAGTATTAAATCATAATAATTGAATGAAAAAGTACCCAGAAGTAAACTACTCAAAATCGACAGCAAAACTGTAGCCATGACACTATCTATTGAGTTCAGTTACCACAAACGAATAATCATTCTACCTTGGCTACGTTTACAGCACTTTTGTTCCACAGTTGAGCTCTAGCGGTGGGCGAATGAACCAACCGCGTCAAATTTCGGTTGAAAACTTTGCACGCCATAATGGTGCGCTGCGAATAAAGGTGATATGCTTATCGAGCGTGGCAATCTGGCTCTTATCACTCCGCTGTTACCACGCGTCAAACCCGAAAATTTGAAACCAGTACACACTCTTCATCTCTTCACTTTACTTCACATTATGAAGACTACAGTCTATAAAAGCACTAGAACTCTCCATACTCACGGTGGGTGTGAGTACTAAGACACTGCCTCAGGAATGGCAACTGTTTGCAAGGTCGCTAGCCAACCAATCGCTGCTAACGTCAAACTCTTGTTGCTCCTAATAAATTAAACCTGTAATCATGACCTTCGCGCAAGAGTGAACTACATCAGTTTTCACCTACCCACAAAGCGTAAAATCTAGGGAAATGTTGTTGGAACCTTGACTCTTTAAGACTGACTTCTTGGGTTGGTGAACAGTCAATAGCATACTGGGAAAAGGCTGGCTTCTCAAAACAATGATCTGGAAGAGGAACGAGGAAAAAAACTAAGTCAGCAATAATGTGTCAATTTCATGGGGAGATAAGGATCTCGCCCATTTTTCCCTTACGATAGTATTTCATTCAGGTTTATTCTACAATGGCACGTAAGCTTAAGAACGCGGATGTGTAACACGCAACCTTAACAAACACACGGAGTGAAACAAATTATATATTCTTCAATGTATAAATATGCATTCGGAAACCTACAGATTAACAATCCTATGTAACTAAAATGTATTTCTCGTGTACTACATTTCCGACAATAGAGAAAATAATTCAATTTTTATTTAAATCGTATAGTCAGGCCACGTGCGTGATTTCTATGTAAATAGAAATATTAACAGCCACATAATTTTTACTTTACAAAATTCAGTTAATATTTTACGAATAAAATTTATTTTCGTACATTTAGTTTTTAATGTGGTAGTGTACGAAATGCGCTCCATAATATTTAGTCACGAATAATAATTTTAAATATGAAGGCAACTAAACATCGCAAAAATGTTGTAAACAAAAAATAGCTGTGATAGGTGAAATGCTCACTGCTACTGTCTACACGCAAGCACGAATAGGTGTCTGCGCGCGTTCCATTGTAGAATCCACTTAGAGTATCTTAATTCTTACGTTTCTGCGTCCGTGATACGTATCCGCTTGAGGGGGCCGCGGCAGCCGAATGGTCAGGCCACTCACCTCCCACCAAGATGGCCCGGGTTCGATTCTCGCCGGTGTTGGTCCTCGGACTTTCTCATGTGGGAATCGTGCCGGACGATGCCGTTGGTCGTCGGTTTTTATCGAGGATCCCCCGTTTCCCCCGTCATTTCATTCCGGTGCTGCTCCATACTCGCATCATGTCACCCCTCACCAGCGCTGAAGACCTCGATGTTGAGCGTTGACCAAAATCTCTCACTCTCACTCACGTAACCGCTTGCGTGTCTCTGTAGAACGGGCCTGTAGTACTACGGCCACTAAAACATGTACTTTAGTTAACAGTGGTGAACCTGCAATTTGTATACACACTTATACCGTTATTTAAATGATATTCCTACGCAGACATCACATCAATAGAGCTCACGATTTTTGGTGAAAAAAATTTCGTAACTGTTTTAGTGCCGTAGGTGCACATCTGCAGCTCTGCTTCGTGGTTATTGGCAAAATGTATTTATGCACAGGCTCATTGACATATGTCAACAGGAACAAGGTTACCGCGACACCACACGTCTGTGATTAGCGGGTAGAGCCCTAGACACTGAGAATGAAAACGTCCAATAACTGACCACCAAGCAGAACTGCATATGTGCACGTATGGCATTGAAATAAATTGTTGCAGAATTATTTTCACCATAAATTGTGGGCTCTACACATTACTCATGAGCAGTTTTCGAATAATCTGGCAACGGCCGAAGCTATGCACACCGCTCGACAGCCTGGGTAGACGTCCACCTTAAGAGTGCGTGGTATATAATTCAGCTCTAAAAGCATCATTTCAGAATTGTAGGTTTCTCAAAGCCAATTTTCAAAAATCAAAAAACAAAAATCCTAGACAATAGTTTTCGCCAACTTTCTGAGGAAAAAATTTTCTCGGTTAACGTATTTCTGAAGAACAATCTCTGACGCTGAAATCTCATACATTTAATTGCAGAGCAGGAGATCACGCTTAACAACTGTATCATTCCAGGTAAATGTTTGCTCGTAAAGTTGGCAAATCTAACTATCAAGGATTGCTGTTTTGTAGTTTCTCTATACTGACTTTCAAAAAGCGTAGTTCTCAATTGAAGAATTCAGAGCTTAATTATTTACCACGCACTCTTAAGGGCGTTCAGGTGGCAAATATTCATAATTTTATATTTGCCTGACATTGTGTTAGTTTTATAGACGTTACTTGTGACTATATTTTCCAATTGTAGAAATATTTTAGCTCTCATAGTTTTCCCATGGCGGCACGTTAAAGTCAGAATTTGCAAGTTACAGGAGCATAGATACAACGAAAACCAAGTGGCTTGTTCGAATGAAATAATTTACACTGAAATTAGATGTAATGGGCACTGTGCTAAAAGATTTAAAAACACTCAACAAAGTCATTTTATCTTTTTTAAAAATTGCCATAAATGAGGTAAATTTTCGTCATTTTAGGATTTTTTTAAATAGTACAAAGGAATTCCATTCTGTGTTTTTAAATCTTTTAGCACAGTGCCCGTTATATCTAATTTCAGTGTAAATTATTTCATTCGAGCAAGCCACTTGGTTTTCGTTGTATCTATGTTCCTGTAACTTGCAAATTGTGACTTTGACATGTCGCTATGGGAAAACTATGAGAGCTAAAAATTTCTACTAGTGTAGAATTAGTCACAAGTAACGTCTATAAAACTAACAATATGTCAAGCAAATATAAAATTATGAATTTTTACCACTTGAACACCCTTAAGGTAGTAAACCAGACAACTGAGTGGTGTGCAGAGCTTAGGCAAATATTTTTATTCGACGGATGCCATACAAGAGTGAGTCATGTCTGCTTATCACTAACGCTCAAAGAACTCTGCGTGCGTTTTTTATTATTTCAGGTGTTCCTGTAATCTTTAAAGCTTATTTTACCGTGGGGGGGGGAGGGTAATTTGTTTTACGGTCATAGTTGTATGAAAATTTTAGCGAAATTTCTGTAAAAATGTAAAAACGTGTATAAAATACCATTATTTGTAATATTACGCCATAAAATGATGGTGTTGTCATAAAATGTCTCATAGGAGCGAGCTGTCGGCGAGAATAGTGCACGCCATTTCCGTGTCTTGCGCCTATAGGCTAGGGTGAGGCGTAATGCACGAGCTGTGTCGTCTTTACGCTCCTGCACTTTTAGTGGTACAACGCGCGAAATACGTCCACGCAGGCGTGCAACTTAAGAGTGCGTAGTAGATAAATAAACTCTGAAAACATAAATTGATTTCTACGCCTTTTTCGAAGCCAATAAGGATGAAGTACTCAATGACAATCTTAGATCATTGTATTTGCTAACTTTATGAGTAAATATTTATCCAGAATTACTAATTCGTTACGCGTGATCTCTTGCGCCGCAGCTAAATGCACGAGGTTCCGACGCCAGAGATTGTGCCTCAGAAGTTCGTAACACTGGAAACAATTTTGTTTAAAACGTTGGCTAAAACTATTGTCTTAGATTGCTATTGTTTAATTTTCGCAAATTGGCTTCAAGAAACCTAGAGTTTACACGCTCGTACGAAGCATTCCGTAACCACCAGTTTTAAAAGTATTAACTACGTGTCTGCGTTTGAGAACGAAAATATCATTTTGAAAATACAGCGTATGTTTAAGGAACTTGTGTGCAGGTACAAGCTCAGGCTTGTCACTCGTGACTGGAAAATGGAAAGATCTATACACGTCCCTCGTGGGCAATCTCGAATATTAACAGCTGTAGAGGTGATCTTTGAATATCTTTTGCAATAGGATTTTTTAGTAAGAATATATGGGTTTGTGGATATACGCAATTGCTTATGTTCGTTGATAAAACATGTGAAACTATGACCATGCAATTTACAAATACAACTGGACAGTTGAATATATAGAAGAGTAGGCTTATAGGCCATTCGGAATAAAGTGAGCACTTAAAAAAGCCCTGCTGAAGTTCTATTTTCAGCCAATTCGTATCATTCCGCGCGTAACGTCTAACGCCGGGAAATATCTAACCTCTCCGGACACGTCACTTTATATTTGCGCGTTTAAAATAAAATGTGCTTTACGTATGAATTGATACAGTTTGGTAAAAAAAAGTTCATTAATTATATAAAATATAATTATATCGATTTCGGTTGATATTGTTTTAGTATTATAGAATTTAAATAGGACAATACACGGAACTATATTACGTAATTACGCTGCCAACCATACAAGCAGTAAGGTAACTATAGTTAATGTTGAATTATATGCAGCAACGGCTAGTGATATTTTTCAAAGGTAAAATTTTTATTGCTCACTTTATCCCGAACGACCTATACTGATGAACTAGATGGAGAACAAATAACAGTATTTTTCTTCTCAGAATCAGAAAATTCCAAATAGAACATTCAGTCAAACTACGACAAAAAAGGCAGATATAAATGAATTTGAGGTTAATATGGAATTCGATAAAGATGAGAGCGGGCAACGTACAAATTACTGTAAGACAACAGACGACAAATGTTTGTCAACGAAGTATGCCAACAAATTCCGAATTGGAAATTCAGTCCAAGTGCAACAACGCACCAATAAAGCAGTCACACATACACGAATACAAGACAATTCCCGAAAAGTAGTATTCTTAGCTATCGCTAATTGTTACCCGGGCGTGGATAAAATAGCAGACATCCGACGGCATTCATTCTTGAACAGTGATTGATATCATGAGAGCGGGAGAGGTAAACACTCTTGTAAATGATCAAAACACTTCAAAGAATCACGATACGGTTGAGCACAATGATCGAGAATGAACTCTGATGTTCACTGAGAAGAAGCAGTTAATCCTGGATTTTGAAAATAAATTGCCAAATTAGTAATAAAATGGGTGATACACTCCTTTTGTGTATACTCTACATCAGAACCGACGCTACAACAAAATTTCGGCTTCGCAAATGCTTCAAAAGGAACACTAAAAGTTAGTCATAAAAGGTTATCATACTAAGACAGGACACTCTACAAATTATTATGAACATTCGCTAAAATTACGGAGGTTTTTACAGATTCTGGACGCAGCCGTTAAATATAATTGACTCTCGAAAATCAGTGAATATTTACCGCAGTAATTCCAATTTATAGAGTCAACATTATAATATTGAATCAGTAAGTATTCACTGAATCTCCGGTGGTTTTCTACTGATTCAACAATAGCAAAGCTTTATAATTTTATGTTTGTACTACATAGTGTTAGTTTTGTAGACATTACTTGTAACTACATTTTCCACTTGTGAATTTTTTTTAGGTTTTTTTTGTTTTTCCATTGCGGGATACCAGCTGACTTGCTCGAATGAAATAATTAACACTCAAATAGGTACAATGGGGAGTATGCTAACATTTTTAAAACACTACAACGTCCCTTTGTGGTTTTTTTTAATTGTAGTTAGTAAAGAACATTGCCATAACTTTCAGATGTTTATTCAATAAGAAGGAATTTTATTGTGTCTTTAAAATTTAAAAATATGGCCCATAATATCTTATTTCAGTTTGAAGTACTTAATTTGAGTAAATAATTTGGTTTTCGTTATTTGTATGTTCTCAGGCTGCAGAGCGGTGTACAGAGCTTCGGCCGTTACCATATTATTTGAAAACTGCGAGTGATACCTGTTTAGGAATGGCATTTGAAGAATGTTACACATGTATATACCCATTTCAAGTTCACCACAACTCATTAAAGCTATTTTGTCGCTACTGAAAATGGATATTTTTGCTGTCCTTTTTCAGCATGAAGATAAGTGGGTACAGTACAACTATATCTTTAATACTACGTTATAAACTGAATATCTCATAGAGGGAAGTTGGGCGGTAGTTCAGTGACCTGCGTCTAGAGGCTAGCGGGAGCACGTGCTGTGCCGTCCATACCGCTTCTGCATTTTCAGGCGAAGTCCGAAGTTGTGTCCTAGGACAAGAATGCGCTGATTGGCGCACGTGACTGTGACGTCACATCAGTGCCCAAAGTTACAGTATCTTAGGACGAGCTTGGTCATAAGACAAGTATTCGCTAAATCTTTACTTTTGTCAGAAGGTTGTGTCCTAAGGCATAAGAAAATGTCAACTATTTTCGCGGGCATTTGTAACTAGGTATACAATTGAAAACATTGAAATTAGGTTTAAATCAAAAGGAGATGGACAAAATATTACATTAATCACAACTTTGGACCAACTTCGGATATATAGTAATTGTGAGCAGCGAGGGCGAATCTAACCACGAAGTTCGGACACGTCCACGTCTACTGCCACGGTCCCGCCATATGTAGATAGGCCTCAAGCCGTCCATCCAGGGACAGTTACAAGGGGAGGGGGTGGTAAGTGTGATCGCCCCCCCCCCCAAATCTCCAACAAATACAAATATGTACAATATAAATATCTTAAACTTGG
The DNA here is from genome assembly GCA_003012365.1 of Medauroidea extradentata. NCBI lineage: Eukaryota > Metazoa > Arthropoda > Insecta > Phasmatodea > Phasmatidae > Medauroidea > Medauroidea extradentata. The sequence goes on from PNEQ01080136.1 coordinate 13,554, forward strand.
GGATGGACGACTTCAGAATGACATTGGTTTATTTATAGAGAAATATGTAGACGATCTCGGCAAAGAAGTGTCGACTTCCCGCGGCTCTCTTCTTGTGGAAAATTTTTTATGTTTTTGTGACCCCCCCCCCCCTAAAAAATCTCATCGCTGGATCCGTGCCTGCGTCCACCCAGGCGGCCATCTTAATGGGCCCACCTAAATGTGGCAACATGTAACGTGGTGGAAGTAGTAGTGTATTCTTGACCGCTACACCTCCGACGACATTGTCACCCGAAGAAATACGGAGGAAGTAAAAAGAGAGGCGCATTGCCGTGTCTGGCAGGAGGGAACGGCACTTGTCTTTAATGACGGCATAATAGAGCTCACTTTCGTATTGCGTAAGACTGCAGTTCGCTGGTCTTAGCACGCGACAATGATTGCCCGGGAGGAAAATTACCGGCACGTGGGTGTTTCCGTTCACGGACAAGCGACCGAGACAACACTTGACTACACTCGCCCCCTTCACGACCAGGCTACGTTTGCTTCACTGAAGACATCATCCCCATTCTTACAGCTTTTGTAAACAATTTTTTTTCTTAAAGCTATCGGCAGAGACCCAGATATTTCGCGAATTCATTTAAGAATACATTATATTTCTATCTCCTGTACAAGTTAATTACTTTCGCGATTGGGTCAGTGTTCCTAAACACTTACTTGAGGACTGTGTACCAAAATCAGACCTGCATGAAAAAACACTCAGTAACTCCCGCACTACATTGTCATATGTACAACTGGCCACTCACTTGAGCAGCAGCCAATGAACAAAGTAGCTGAGGTCACACAGGACTGTGGAGTCTAGCAGGCGGGTCGCTGAACCCGCAAAATTCCCGGGTTTCTAGCCATCATATATCGTAAAACCGTTCCCCAAACACTATTGAAAATAGTTTTTAATTTTTTTTTAACTACAGTGTGGTTTTAGCTAATCATTTAGTAATGCATGTCTACAAAACATATCTCGTACAAACATAAACATTACTAAACATTAAAATTTTCGTTGGACCACCGACTTAAATTTTCAATACGGTGAAACATACAATCGTTTTCCCTCATACTAGTCAGTGGTAACGTCTGCAACTTCTCTTCTTAGAAGGCTGATCAATAAGAAAGGAAACGTAAGATGTCGATCGAAGGGATGGAATAATCAATCGAGGATGAAATCTGAAATACTCACCATAATTCGATGGGACATATCTTGCCGAGTAGATATTATAGTGAACATCTGTTTACACAATACTATTCCGTACTATGATTTGTTTTCAAGATCAGAATTAAGGGTTTGAAAACAAAATTTTTTTACAAAAAAATTAAAAACGTTTATGTTTAAAATTATTAATATAATAATATCCACACCTCTGTAAGAATCAACATTTAAAAAGCCAGACGTCTTGTTTCATAAATAATTTTACCACAAGAATTCTTCTCGCGTAGAGGTTTTACAGATGATAAAATTATTTTCAAAGCAAAAGCGAGTGTTTTTAGATTAGTGTACTATAGAACTCTGGATATTATAATACCGATTATTATAAAAAAAATTCCATTTTAAAGATTTTGTTGTTTTAAGATTTATTGTTACTAAAAACGTTTTTAACTTTTTAATCGAAAGCAAAGCGTGCTACTGAATAGTGCCATATAAACAGACTCCCTCTAATAAAATATCTACTCGGCAAAAAATCCCACCTAATTATGACGAGTAGTTCACATTTTTTCCTTATCTGATTATTCCAGTCATTCGCTCGACATCTTATACTCTGTCTCGTATAACTTTGGTAAAATTCCAAAGCTACTTATGGTCAATATTTTTTAACGTTTCGTAATAGATGTCATAATGGAAGAAATTTTTAGTTCTAAAATGTGACATTTATGTCAATTTCACCATTCCCATTGTAAATTTTGTCTTGCATCGGTATATGAAGGTATATGAAAATGAGTATACCTTTCCATTGCCCTTAAGAGCCCTCAGCTGGCACATCAACTGTGTTGCAGCATGTTAGAAGAAAAAATTTTTAGCGATACTACTGAATATGCACTCTATAGCTTTATCTACGTAAAGAAAACTCATTAAAAAATACGCTTCTTTATTTTAATTTCTAGATATCATGCTTAGAAACTTGGTTTCGGGGCGCCTCAAAACTTCTGAAGCATCTTTTTCAGACTGTGGTCACAAAAAAAAAAGAAGAAGAAGAAAAAAGGGGATTGTAAAACGAAGGCAGAGAAGCACGCACCAGATTTTACTACGCACTTTCCGTAATAAAATAGCAGGGTCAACACTTAAAATCGCATAGGAAAAAGCCAAGAACCAAAACACTGCATGCCGTAGTCGCACCCTGCGCATAAAAGCGACACGGTTGTTAACGCAGGAGCCAGTCTAGACACTCGCTGCCCTGTTTCCGTATCTCAAACTAATCTAGCGCCTGCTGTACATGGCTCTTATTTGAGAGGGAAACATCGTCGCAATCTTGAATTGTTTTTATTTTGTGGCATAGCTATTGCTTTGTGTAAATTTATGTCTTTAACCAAACTGCTGTATAGAATACATATTTATAGAATTTCAGAGATCGTAAGTGTTTTGTTACCGTTACTGCTGTAACAGATGAAATCGCAGTTAGAAAATTCTTTTCTACAGCAATGAGATCTGAAACAAGAGTAATGGCGAACAAAGCATTATGATATATATGAAATTCTACCATAATGTATTCTATTTGGCAGTTAGATAAAAGTTTCGTAAATTTACCCACACAAAATACAAAAATTCAAGAAGGCGACGTGTCTCGTTCTTAAGAGTTAATGGACCTGGTACGTGATACGTCATGTAGAGTGGTATTTTTCTTGTATTTCTATTAAAAAGGTTTGCAATGCGTTTATCCGTGTCCTATGGTTTTAAAAATGACGTCCGCCAGTTAGAAACATGCTTACCAAGTCGCTCAAAAGTTTTAAAAACATTTCTTCACGTTGCTGTAGCTAAGAAAATATCAACCGTAATCGTAAAACAAATACATAGAAACCTGTAGTGGACTTTACCACATACTTTCCACAAATAAAATAACAGAGTCATTGTTTGAATGAAGTCCCTTTGAAAAGCACTTTATACAAAAACACTGCACGCCAGTTTAGTACTTTGCACCTAGAGGCGATGAAGTGTTTGACGGACGTGTTATGTTTGTTCGATATATCGCCTTCCACGTTCCCGTACCTCAAACGAAAGGGGTGGAGGGAGTTAAGGTCTTTAAGATGTCTGGTGGACCTTGAAGCAGGAGCAGATATAACTGTAACATCGCGTTCGCCTGCAAGACTTGCTCGACGAAAGAGGAAATAAAAAATAAATGTTTTGGGAACTGCGGCGTAGAGTGTTAGGCCAGAGAGAAGGGGGCAAGCAGGTTCCGGTTGGCTAACAGAGTAGCAGGAATAAAAAGGTAGCGGTAACAATGGACGCGGCGGGATAGAGAAGCACAGGAGGGCACTTTGCCTCCCCACAAGGTCGGGCTGGAGCGCGCAGGCTAGCTACTGCGACGACGTCCACAGTACGACGACAGCAGAGCCAGGGGCTGCCGGTGTTGAGCTCTGGCAGTCTTCGTCCGTCTGGCTCAGAGAGCTTCAGGTGAGTGTCGCGCGCCGTACAACTTCAGTAACATTCGCAGATACTTAAGGGGTCGTTTGACGGGAAATATTTATTGTTTTGAAATGTTTTATATTTATGCGAGATAATGTTTGTTTTGTAGCCCTACATTGTGACTTTTTTTACTGCAATGAAAAATGTTTAGCTTTCGTAGTATGACATGTTAAAGTTCAAATTTGCTTAAAACGGTTTTATGCTTTACAGGAAAACCAAATGACTTACCGGACAGAAGAAAAATTAACACTGAATAACGAAGATGTAGGCTGCAAGGTATCCTGTACAAAACCATAAATAAAATATTTTTGAATTCTTAAAGTTTTAAACTCAAATTTTAGAATTTTTTGAAACATAAACATATATTAAATTTTGTTTTTGTGTAAGAGACCACGTGGCAAATAACTTCGTTATTCAGTCTGAATTTTTTCAGTTCGGAAAGTTACTTTGTTTCCCTGTAAAGCATAAATCAGTTTTATGCAAATTTGGACTTTGACATACCATTATATAAAAACTAGGAAAACTAAAAAATTTTCATTGCAGTAAAAAAAAATCACAATAAATCGCTACAAAGCAAACCTTATCTCGTACAAATATAAACAATTTTAAAACAATAAAAAATTTCCGTCAAGCTACCCCTTAGACAAAAATTTGAAATATTTTGTAACACGTGTCACAATGCAAGACATTTTTAGTTCTAAATATACCTGAGATGTCCGTCATAACATTTGTACTGTACATTTTGACCTGCGTCGTGCCTTAGATCACCAAACATTAACAGTTGTTGTTCATAAGTAGGGACGCCTTATTTTTCGCAAAAATACATCTGCGCCACTTGTTTCAATACCTCATGTACACCCCTGCTGTTTTACTTCATTGCTTTTTTTTTTTTTTTTGGCAGAGTGTTTCTGCGAAATGACGTTTCTCGTTTCACTGTGTCAGTCAGTCAGGTAACTACGACACCACAATCTGTTATTTGCAGTAACATGTTAAGACACGTAACAAAAAAAGACAGCCAATCAATGACAACGAAGCAGAGCGGCAGATGTGCACATGAAATGATGAAACAAATTGAAATGGACTTTTTTTTTCCCCCCCTTCAAAAATAGGTGTCCCTTGGTAACAACTGTTAATACGATTGATTTGTGATATGTGGCAAAAAGCAAGACAAAATTTACAGCACAAGTGCTTAAATGGACATGTCACGTACAGTTTAGAACTAAACATGTCTTGCCCCGAGACAATATTACAACATATTAAGAACAATTGCCCATAAGTAGCTGACGAATGTTACTAAAGTTATACGATATACCTCCAGTTGCCCGTCTTCTCTGAAGGACAGGACGTCCACAACACACAGCTTACCGCCGCGTGCCACTATCAAGCGGCGTTGGATTCATAGTTACGCTGTTTATACATACAAGCGTTTTTAAATCCAAAAGCAGTTGATAGCTTAAAACTGTTACATAGATGAGTTGAAAATAGTTATTTTCTGTTGTGATATGTATAATATTCAGGTTTCATTGTACCTTGCCTTTTTAAATAAATGTAGCTGAAATTGTAATCAAAGAAGGAAAAAAAATTCACCATGATGTGTGATATATGCTGTTAAAACGTACGAACTTAACCTGAGTATCACATATCGTAACGTAATGTTTTCTTAAAAGTTAATTCAAATAATTTGCCTGCTAAATTCTCGCAATGCACATGGCCTTACAACTAACTAAATTCATTATGTTAAAATTACAAGTTTATACTTACCTTAATTTAATGACGACTTAACTTCGCTGTAAAAATGCGCAACGAGAAGGTGTGGGGCGAAGAACGTCCTCTCTCCCATTCCCCGGTAAATCATGTCAAAGGTAGTAGTTATTGCTCGTAAGAAATGAACGGAAGCCATTTTACGCGCCAGTTCAATAGGCTAGTTCAGAAATTACATCAGCGATAATTAAATAATTGAATTACAGTATCGTGAATGTACAAATTAAAATGTTTTCACGAGAAGAGTAGATGTCTCTGAACTGTTGCCCGTTCTCGTAACTTATGACAAAAAAAAATCCGCGACTCAATTTTTAATGAGCATAGGTTATTTTCGACCCAAATGACTAACCGCTGCAAGCTGCTCTTCAGAACGAAATGACCGCCTATGGAGTGAATAAAATGTCCATCCGTTGCAGAGTTGCCACCAGACGATAGGACGACTGCGCTACGCCCGAACTGAACATCCCGCAACCCCACGCAACCTGCCAAGTTGTGCGGGGAGCCATGGCAAGTACAGTCCGGGCAGCGAAGTGTTCGACCGTCTGCGCCTTCCTTACAAAACATACACTGGTTTACTCCAGAGCCCACAGTTCGAGAAGAACAGCTTCTGTAATGACGATGGCTAGTCACTATTTTGTGGTGAAAATATGTCTGCACCAACTGGTTTCAATTCCTCACGTGCAGCTCTGCTTAGTGATGAGTGATTGGATATTGTACCTCTCACTTGTCTGGGGATTCTACTGGCGAATCACAGATGAATTATGTCACATTAACCTTATCCTGATTGGTGCAGAATATAAGAGACGTGTCTGAACAAAGCCACTAACAATGAAGCACAGCTGTGGATGCTCACGTAAGACATTGAAACGAACCGGTGCAAAAATAATTTCGCGACAAACTCGTGGCAGAAAAAAAAAAAAAAAAAAAAAAAAAAAAAAAAAAAAAAAAAAAAAAAAAAAAAAAAAAAAAAAAAAAAAAAAAAAAAAAAAAAAAAAAAAAAAAAAAAAAAAAAAAAAAAAAAAAAAAACTATACATGAAGTGTGAAAAAGAAGACTTTAGAAATAGCTAGACGAAATATATGGCCATCACTATTTTCCCCATTTGACGTGACCTACCAGTGCTCATATTAGGCAAAAAACTTTTTAAGGGGTACGGCACTTAAAATCATTAGTGCCAAGGTACAGCTAATGTTTCGCCGTAATTCCGCGCTATTAGCCTGCGTGCGAAAGCGGGAAAGTATTTTGCAACAGAGGATAAATAGCTACGGACGTTATCCTCACGAGTGCGGTAGAAACTAAGTATCCTTCAACTGTCGCCATAAGTTACGCGCAAGGCTGAAGTCATAGACAATACGCATTATCTGGAACCGAGTTGAAGGTAGCATATACATCATTAGTACTGCTCACCGCTGTCTGTTATTACTTAGCGCAGGGAACATATGATTATATGCTGAACTACATTATGTCTACGTGCATCAAGTAATATTTTACTGGAACACTTTTTACTTGGTTCGAAGTAACTAAATCATTAGAGACATGCGAAATTCACGTTACGTTTTGTGAACAACCTAGACTTCATTACATATGCAGCCTTGAACACACACTGTGATGTCATTGACCATCGGCCTTTATGTGATACCAGTTACATAGTTGACTGCATTTATTTGTCACTCTACCGTAGGCATTTGAACTACTGGCCAAAAAGCGTCCCCCGCGGCAAGCCACGCGTTGTATGCTAATGGGAGAGGGAGCCAACTAAAGCTTCCAGTCTAGCTGGCAGTTAGAAAAATAACGCGTAATACGCAAATATCTATCAATTATTAATGTCCATAGTTGTCCAACGATAATTTAAGGAAGTGTTTTATTTACGCAAGTTGAACTACACACTAAGGAAAGCAAACATAACTTAAGCAAACTGACATTTCTATATGTAAATTAAAATAAAATATCGTAAGTTGTGTAACATTTCAGCAATTATCAAATTTAATTCGTATATTCAGTACTGTCAATAACTGAATGAGTTTTAACGTAAAATTATGTAAAACAATTCTCAATAATTGGAATCAAAATTATAAACTTTTCGACTATTTACAAATACATTCGTAAATATCGCTTCTAATTTGTGAAAATATGGTTCAGATTTTGAAACTAGGAATAAAACTGAAGAAAATTAACCCTTTACGTTGAAGACTGAACCATTACTAAGCTATATCTAGAGTCCACTAACTCTACTAGAAATAACTACTGTATTACTGCTATATTTAATTTATACCCGCGTTAGTAAGTAGCTCCAACATTATATTTTTGAAAATAATTGATTTTCTGTAAATAATCAGTAGAAATTAAGGTATAATATGTTTCGATATTCTTAATTTATCATGATATAACAAACACTAACGACGGTTTTTCTTAATGTGTAATGTTCACTTATCCTAAATAGGGAATAAATATGCACAAAGCTTATCTTATACAGCAATACTTATTTAAGTCACAATAATAAACAGTTCAGGAATGTGTCATTCTGGCCTTTGAAAAACGTATTTAGCAACAGAATTGTATCTTCCATTACTACATGTTTGTACAAATAGTAAACCACAGACCAGCAAACAAGATTATATAGGGGGTTCGCGATAAAGTCAGCACTTTTTAAGGCCATCTTGTCTAGAATAGTTACTGAAAAATAAAGATTGTTACTAAGTTTGCTTTGTTTATTTTAAAAGTAGCAGGAAACTATATATTACCTGGAAGTATAAACATGACCAAAAGTGCTCACTTAATCCTGAACCGCCTATAACAGCCTTACTAATATGTTACCACCACCAACCCCCAACAATAGTAGTGTCGTATTACTCACCGGCATCCACCATGTGTTGGTAGGTGGGAAAACGCTTCTTGACGCGAAAACTCACTTTCTGAAGCGTAATCACGTAAGCCAACATCGCGTAGCGCACAATGTTGCGACGCATTAGGCGACCCCTCTCGTCCTGAAAGAACAAAAATAAGCAATGCCGTCATTAAAACACTCAAACTTAAAGTTAGAAAGAATTTTGCAGAAAACGTCTTACAAAACATCGAGAGAAGCCCTTGCCTGGCACATGAATGATGTTGTAGAGTGTCATGCGTATTATTTTTTACGCGATTCCTATCACGTTTATCTACACACACTTGAAACTACGCTTCAATAGTTACAAGAATTCAGCATGCTGGTTAGAATCACGATTTCCAGGCCTCTCAAATTGGCTAAAGACGGCTTTTTTTATTTTTTAACTCCGGAAATACGACCTGAATACGTAAAGCGCAGAACGAGACGCTTGCTTTGGCCTTTACATCATTCTATCCAAAAATAAATTTTTTTGGTCACTGCTTAAAGTCCTATACGAAAAAAGACTACAAAGAAAACCTTGCACGCTAGTTTGGCGCGCTGCGAATATAGACGATATGTTTCTCTTCGAGCGTGGTACTCTGGCTCTTATCGCTCCGCTGTTTCCAAGCGTCAAACGCAGAAATTTGAATCCGGTACACACTCCTCTTAATAAGCGAGTTACAACAGTATAAAAAAATCGTTTTTAACCATTGTGAAAGGCTCGAAGATCATGTTTCTAACTAGGACGCTGAATTGTTATTATATTTATAGCAGCGTAGTTTCAAATGTGTGTTCTCCTTCGTAGATAAACGCAATAGGATTCATGTAAACGGTTTCGCGTAGAAAATAATACGCGTAACACGCAACAATAGCGCCCATGCGCCAGGTAGGAGCGAGCACTTACAATAGAACTACAAATTAGGTTTTGGAAATGTGTGCCTCAGTAAGGGTTTGAACCCTATGTTTTACAACTTGTCAGTGCCAAAATTTCTCCGAAACAACACATTTTAACGATCAAGTTCACAAATTATATTCTTAACCATAAAGAATGTTAAGGAATAATTTCATAGGCTACCGGGAGCAAATGCAAAACTATTTTCGGAAATTTCTGATTAACATGCATAGATTTTTGGAAAAAGTGAGACAGGCGTGACATTTCCAACATTATTTATTTTTGTACCCTGAATTCCTCATGAATTGGATCTTAAAACCGAACTCTTAAATCAGACTAACTTTCCTTACAATTTTATTTGCTCAAGGAAAACATTGAATTACTAATACGCTATAACACGTAAACTAAAACAAATAAATAAAATAATTTTTACAACCGTACATTGAAAAAGTTTCAAATACACCTGAACTAATAAAGTTCGTAATATATAGTAGGTGAGTGAAGTTGAAACAGTAATGGTGCCACAGCTCTTGTAAACATGGTAACATGGTTTATATAATTATGTTGGTCCCAGGTTTTGAAATAGTAAAGGCATATGCCAGTCCCTCTCTACAGTATGCATAAGTTAGTGTGCCGCGAAAATCGCTGCAAATAGTGATTTAAGAAAACTGTTCCCCGAGAGTGACTGGATTCCCACTAATTACAGCGACAAAATATTGTTCACTTCGGTTACCACTGAAGCGCAAGTGCATTTCGGCAGTCGCTAATAGTGATTTACAATTAATTCCCTTTGTTTATTAGTAATCCTTGTTGGAAATCGCTGATGCCACCTTAAAATGGGCATATCATTTCTTTCTTGGGGTTTGTTTCTCATCGTAATTAACTTATTTAATAACTAAACCTTATCGTAAAAGAGTATCACTTCTGTTAATATTTCCTCGCGTGAGAAATAAAACTAATCGTTAACTGTAGTGTTAACAACATGACAGCAGCAGTAAAAGTTCAAATTGTAAATTTTCAAAAATAATAACTCCGTAGATATTCAGTCAAGTATACTGTTATCTGTAAAAGATATAGTGAAATCGGAGATCAGAGGGCGGTATTAAGCTTTAGAATACGGTCTCTTCATTTAGGCTATTTTTGCTGATATTATTAATTATAAATCGTAAATAAGAAGCATACATCGTAAAACCTTCACAAACACGTGTTGAAAACTGATTACTGTGTGGTCCAATTTTTTAAAACAAAAAATCATACATATTTTTTTGTTTTTAAAAATTTTCCGTTGTAAAACAAAAACTTTAAAATATATTACTTCCATAAAGAGCATAAAATGAACGCAATTTTCATCATTTATATTTGTACATATTTTGTACCTATTTATAAACACCAAATGTAACCAAATTTACCTCTTATAAAGATTTTTTATTTCGCATAGTTTTTGCGTAATGGTTCGTTAATGCCAAAATTTGCATGTTTTCATTTTAAGTCTTACAACTTACCAAACTGAAAAAATTCACAGTGGATAACGATGCTATAGGCTACAAATTCAGCTATGTTTAGCCAAAAATAAAATATTTTGAATTTAAAAAAAATATATTGGATTTTTCAAATTTTTATTTTAAGTTTCTGCATTTTTTATTTAAATGCAAAAAAAAAATGTTTATTCTTTGATTTTTATGGACGTGACATTGTAGCCTGCGACGTCTTTATCAACTATGACTTTTTTTTTCAATTTGGAATGTCAGTTGGTTTTAGTGTAGTCCTTAAAACGGAAACATGCAAATTTTGACTTTAACAAGTTTCTATGAGAAAAACTATGAGAGATAAAAAAAAAAGTTCACAACAGCCAAATTTAACCACATTTTGTGTCTAAAATAAGAAAAAATATATGGTAAAAATAAAAAATAAAAACATGGTGATGAAAATTACGGTAGACCGCACCCTTAAGAGCCTGTGTCAGCTCTGAAGCAGACATTTTTCATTTACATTCTTTAACTGAAGAGTTAGGTGGACAACTGACAATGTTCCTATACATAATTATTTATTTTTGTACTTAACTGGCACTAGAAGTAATTTTGATTTCATCACATCGAGAGAGATCATTATCTCGAATTTGCAGTTACATTAAGTTTCTAAATTTCATTTTAATACTTCGTATATAACGTTCATGGTAGTATTATGCAAGATACTGTATGTAGCGATTTACGTATTGTAATAGTGTTTAATAAATGTGACAAGAACTTTAATAAGTTAGAAATTAGGAATAACGCAGCATGGTGAGTGACCCGACCTCTTAAACACTAGTTTAAATAACCGAAAGGGTTGTAAGATAACGTTTGGCGGGAGTTGGAATAACACAAGTATCCTAAGTAAGTACACTACATGGTAGTGAATGAATTGACACTTTTTTTTTTCTGTGTGACGGAGGAGCTGAAGACCCAGACGGCATCATGGCGTTTGCCCGTCTGGGTGATGGCTAGAAAACTAAACAGTACAGAGGAACACTGACGTGAAGAAGGAAGAAGACGTGATGCTGTGACCAAGTCGAGTGGTTGGTCTTACACTTCTGCCGCCTTGCAGATGGTGGAGGAGCCACTGTCGCAGACACATATCTGCATGTGCATACCTACATTCTGTTTCCTGTAACCTCACAACATTTTGACACTCCCTTTACGTACCTTACGTTTATAGCAAGGTTATTACAGTATACACATATATCTGTAAATAACTGCTCTGCGAACATAGCTATATTATAGGAAATGTCAAAAATTATTATCTGTAAACGCCACCTTTTACATTAGTCATTATGTTGTTAGAGAGAGAGAGAGAAAGAGGAAAAAAAAGTGAAAATGTCTAAAATAAGAAGACATTTTTAGGACACTGGCAATCAGTCTCAAGAAGGCAAAGAAAAATACATCCTGGCGTCTGTAGTTCAGTTCTTTGGCCCTTGACACATGCTATAATAACACAGTGTTGCAGACGTAATTAGCGCCATACTGGACTACAGCGACCGAGATAACGCGAGATCTAAGGCCTACTCTTACACGTTCACCACTTGCCTCACAGCCTCTATGCGCAATGTACTCAACTGGGCAACTGTCTTCTCCTTAAGAACTTCTGGGTGGACGTGTTTTGCGCGCTCAAGGCTTAGAAGTGAGAAAGCTGTAAGGTCCACACAGCACCACATCACTGAACTGGCGTGCAGTCTTCTCGCCGACAACTAGCCCCTATGAGGCATTAAGGGGTATGGAATGATATGAGGTCGAGCGGACGATTGGAATATTCAATCGTCAATGATATCTGAACACTTATAATCCAGTGAGAATTATTTCGGAGTAGATATTTCATACATATATATCACTGTGCGGTTGTATGACTTACTTTCGAGTAAAATTTAAAACTGTTTTCGAAAATAAGGGCTTGAAACCACAAAATCTACAAAATTGGAAAACTATAATTTTAAATACGATAATACCTATGTCTCTATATAATCATAATTTCAAAAATACTCGTGTTTTCATGTGAAAATAATTTTACTATCCGAAAATCTCTGTGCGAGAGGATGTGAAATCACGCATTTCTTCAGTTTCTGGTAGCATAAAATAATAAGCATATATCGACACACAATCTCTCAGTTTTGATAGATTAAAAAAAATTTTTTTTACTATGTAACCTAGTTTTCTTCGACAAAAATTGTATACTTTTGGCTAGTTAGTTAGTATTTTTTTTTTTTTACAAAAATTGTCTTGACAACATAAATCAGCACAGTTAAACAAATTACTAACATAAAACTAAGAGAGATTTGTTTTGTGATATGTTCTCCTTGTAATTTAGACGATACAAAATACTCGTACAAGATGCAGATATTAGGGTATCGTGCGTTGTTTATTTTATAAAGAAAGCAGACTGTAAAACGTACTCCAATTTTGTATGAAAATGTCTGTTTCCACTCTACACAGAAAAAAAAATCACCGATAAAATGATCAAAATAGAAACGGATGTTTTTTCGCACGGTACAGAATTTATCATTCATCAACCATCATCCTGTAGTTACAAGAAAGTTTGGGAATGGTACTACACAAATCTGATAACTTCGGTTTCTGTTTGACTGTTAGATAACAATACTTTGGAAGCACTGTACCATGACTGTATAATTTCACCAAGTGTACATACTTTCCCAACACGCCTTCATATGTGTGCAATGATTCCCAATAATTTCTTACATTGAGTTCACGAGCAACTAAAACTTCTTGAGGTTATATATATACTGTATTAAAATTATCTCAGATATGATTTTATCACGTACACATCAGCAATATAACATGAACACTTTTGAGTTATGCATGTGGTGAAATAGAGGATAATTTTCTCCACCTATTGTAATGCTAACATAACCAAGAAAAACATTCAAAACTTTAGAAAGTATCCTTTTTAACATATCTGCCAAGCAGAAGTAATGACTAGCGCAAAATTAATATTTATACAATTTATGTTGCATGCTAATAAACAACAGATGTTCAGTGCAATACCAAAATATTTTGTGTTGTGTTTATATTATACTGCAATCATCCAAAATCCTGAAAGTATGTATGTGTGCACAACAACTTTTACCTCAAATTACACATTTTGAGTTATGCTTGTGTTGCATCAGTGGTGCAATATCATTGGAGTAGTGAGAGACATTTTGATTTGAGTGATACAATTAAATGTTGCTCAATCTAATTCACTACGCCAACTCGTAAATGCGGAGAAGCACAGAGACCACAGAATGGTGACTTTTTCGGCTTCTTAAAGCTAAGGAAAGCAAAAGAAAATGTTCGTCTTTCTCAATTAGTCACAAGGTCAAGAGAGAAAAATCAATCCTTCTCTCTTGCCCTTCTCTCCTTAAATTACTCGCTGTTTAGACACCGAAGTAGTATTCTCAGAACAACACAGAACGTATTACACGCTACGTCACAGCTCAGACTTCATGAGAACGAACCACGTACACAACTGTGCAATCATTCGAACACAAGTACTTTCTATACGAATGTGTATAATGCCTTGCCAATTTAAATCCCGCTGATTGGTCTGCTTTGTCGGATCGACTTGTTTGCTGCTGTGAACATAATGGCGAATAACACAGCGCAGAATGGCTCCTCGCTGACATCCAATTTCTTTTGTCGTTTCTTTTTGACATGATTTTTTTTTACATTCAGAATTTAATTTGACTTTTTTTTCTTCGCAAATACTAATTACGTAATATAACAAACGAAAGAAAAAAAAAACAAATGGGGAAACATTTTGTTCAACCGGTAGTTACATTGCGAAAATCATGTAACGAAAAAAGTACGTAAAAATTTTGCACTTCTAAACACTAAAAAATAATTGTAGTTCAAATATAAGAACACTAGCTGTCAAAATTAACGAAAAATTACAATATTTGCATCAAAACAACACACGCGCACTTCCCGAAAGTATAAAAAGCTATCGACAGAAGAACATGCCCCAGGGAAAAAAAAAAACCCTCATTAGACAGCCCCTAACTTACGAATTCTCTGTGGACAAGGACAGAAACAGTGGAAATTGTACTACACGCAGGAAGAAAGCAGGCTTCGGTGGGTCACTCGACATTTTAAAATTAAGTGCACTTTTTCGGAATTTTTTCCGGCATTGCCAAAATGACAAGCGCGCTTTTCTACATCAATGACAAGTTCTACGTGATTATAACTTCAGCAATATAAGACACACACATTTTTTTTTTTGGACCGCATAGTGTAGTAATTTTGTTGTTAGAGTAACATCTTTCAAAATTCTTAACTGTGTCAAAAACGTAGCGTTCCCATTGAAACTTTGGGAATTCCTTTCTCATGTGTTTAAGAAGTTACAAAAAATTACAATGGCTATTGTGGCAAAACATTTTCGGTCTTATGTGCGGTTTAATGATTTTACACAGTGGTCTTGAACTAGGACCGGTACTGTAGCCAACTGTGGACTTTACAGAAGCCGCCCGGGTGAACGTATTTTGCAAGTTGAACATATGTACAGTACATGAAATTTTTTTTAATGACTTATTAAAGAACGTAGTAAACCATGAAACTGTATTTTGTAAGTTAGTTACTGGTCTCACTAGTTGTAAAATTGCTGTAATAGATTAAATGACGCAGAAAAATATTATTATACATGTAGGGTACGCCTAATGTATGTAGGAAAGTTAATTACTTAAAAATCTTAAAACTAGTTGCGTTGAAATAATGAGAATGACACGAAGGAACATATCTAGAGGTAACTGGTTCGAGTTCCTGCTGCAGTGCGCAAATAATGTTACACAATGTGAATACAGTAGTTTTCTATCTACCTCCTCGATGTTTTACGCAAAAACAAAAGATTTTTCTTTCTTTCCCGAAAAATAAAACAGTTCTACACGGATGCTCACAACGAATGTTAACACGACACTGGTGGGATTTACCAATTTTCAATACTCACATTTAAGCAAGAAATTTCACCGCAGAAGAATCTCAGTTAATTACTTTTTCCAGCATGGATCGCGGATAAACTATCGTTCTAACAAAGGCAAGATGACTTCGACCAAGTAAGAAGAATAAGGGAGAGAGATAGGAAAGGAAGAAAGACAGATGTGAAGAGATTTTGGCCAGCATTTAACATCTTTAGCACTGGTGATGAGTGATAGGCCTATGGTGTATGATGCAGTCCCAGAATAATGGGGCGGAGGAAACGGGAGATCTTGGAGGAGAACGTCTTGCACGATTCTCACATGCGAAAATCCGAGGACCTACCTTGCCGGGAATCTAACTCGGTTCGCCTTGGTGGGAGACGAGTGCTGTAACCACTGCGCCAACCTCGGTCCTCGAGAAAGAGAGAGAGAGAGAAAGGAGAGAGAGTGTCATGTAAGGTAAAATACCGCCATTGAGAGACCTCGGTCTGTGTATATGGGTACCTGAAATAAACAAATCAGTGAAGGTTGGGAAATATGGTCGGCCGCGTGTTAGCGCCTGGACCTGTGCACAAAGTGTCAAGGTAGTTTGGGGATGACATGCAGCAGATAGTAACTAATGCGATGAAAGTGGAGTAGGCCAACGATGACCGCAAATGACAGGACGCGGGGCTATACTTATGTTTTCGAATGTCGCCAATATGAAAGGCGCTGGTGGAGACAGAAGGCGAGACACACACACACGTCCACACTCAGGTTGTCCTCCGCGTGACCGCCATAATCTGCGCGAGGAACTTCAGTTAGTCGCCTGGGTAAACGTATTTGGCGCATTCCAGGCATAGAAGTGCTGAAGCGGTAAGGACGACTCAGCACAAGCTTCACACCTCACCCTAGCCCCTATATGCAAGTGACTGAACTACCGCGCAGTCTTCTCCTCGCCTCCGTGAGACATTCAGTGCTGACCCAATCATTTCATCACGTTAAATTAAGGTTATATATGTATAGTACACGTCCATGCCGTTTTAAATATTCTGCGCAAAGATTTCCATACTTAAAAAAATGACCCAAAAATATTTTCGCGATTTTCAGTGGTGAGATAATTATCATTGAAGATCAATGGAGAACCCGTAATGAGAACAACATGAGTTATATCCTTCATGTACGCTGAGCAGTTTTTCAATAAGCTTCTGTCGACTGAAGTTCTGTACATCACTCGATGATCTAAGAAGACTACAACCTTCAGTTTAGGCTAGTTCAAAACGCCCCAAACACACCTATTTTTAGATGAATCTAAGGACCGTTTTGCTCTGTTAGTGAACTACAATAAACATTTACGTGTGGCGTTGCAACACAGCGCTGGCACAGGACGGTATGGTCGTAATCATTGTTTGTATCAAATAGTGTTAGTTTTGTAGCAAGCAAATTTTCCGCTTACAAAAAAAAAAAAAAAAAGAAAGAAAAAAAAAGCTCGGCCAGCTTCTTGTTATGACATTTTGAAGTCAATATTTGCATGTTTTTCGTCCTTATAAGCTGCAAAAAGCGATGAACATAAATAAATTAAAAAATTCACATTGAAACTATATGTCACGGGTTAGTACTTGACATATACACACATCCATAGTGAACACTTGTATTTTTAAAGAAATAACACACACACATACATATATATACATAATTCGAAATTTCAGCAATTTATTTAAATTACAAAAATATTTCTAATGAATTATTATATAGGTCTCTACGTCAAGCAGAGGCCGTGACATTTAGTTTCAATTTTTTTTTTTTTTTTTTTTATTATGTCCACTGACTTCTTGGGTTATAAGAACGGAAAACATGCAAATTTTGAATATGAAATTCAGCCATGGAAAAATTTGCTGAGGTAATTTTTTTGTGAGCGGAAAATTTACTCCCAAATTAACACTATTTCATGCAAATATAAAATTACGATTTTCCCTCACCAGAACCCCATTAAGGCTCTATATGCTCTACCTAGGTGTGCCTTGCTAGTATTTGCAGAAGGTCACAGGTTCAAGTCGGAGCAGTAGTTGTACCTCGTGAGAATTCCAAAGTGTAGCGTCCTTGATACAAGACTTCGATGTGCGCGGTCGTGTAACTAGTTGCCCTCGAAAACAAACATAAATAAAATATTTTCTGGACAGCGCAATCTAACCACTAGAGCAACGAGTTTGCTAAGAAAGGATTTGTGCACAATTTTATTTCAACGCCTTACATAAACATCGGCAGCTCTGTTTCATGGCTATTGACAGCGTGTTATTGTTCAGATACGTCTCTCATTTAATTATACCAATTATAGTAAGGTTACTGACACCATTTGTCTGTGATTAGCCATTACAACCACAATACAAGTGAGAGTTAAGGCCACGTCCGGTAGTTTTAACAAGCTATGAAAATATTTTTTCAACCAACATAATTTTTATATCGAAGAATCCCTCCATTGTTTCGTGACAATACCCTAAATTTATGGTAGCAATAAACCTCACTGTTTTTCAAACATACAATTGTAAAGTATCACCACTTTTGTTATGAAAATACTGCAAAATCAAGCTATATATATATATATACATACATATTTGCGAACGAACGGTGCATTTTTTACTAAACATCTACACAGAACTGTGCATCGCATGTCTGCTTTTAGTCTTGAATTTTTTTTAAAACATTTCATGTAACGTTTTGAGTTTTTTTACATCCAGTGTGAATAAATATCATATATAATATAATTTCTCAAAACATCCAATCATTGACCATGAAGAACAACATGTGCAAATAAGGTATTGAAACCAAATGTTGCAAAAAAATTGTTTCGCCACAAAGTCTTGGCTGTACTCAGCATCTTTGAAGACAATCTCTGACATAATATCAGAGTTAAAAGTGTCCTGTATACCCATGTACCTTTTAAAAGATTCTGCGCCTAGCTTCTCATACTCAGAAATGATAGTAAAACAACAATTTTCACCCGCTAGAAAATATACTTTAATGGGTGAACATGAAATGGCTAGGAACCTGAAAAATTCGCGTTTTCTTTTAGGCATAAGCTAGAATTCCACAAACTGTACGTTCGTGTCACTTTCGCAATTGGCCATTGACTTATTTGATATCGCGTGTAAGTCGCTGACCCAATAATAAAAATGTGACTAAATGCAGGCCCATATCATTGTATTTCCGGTCTCTAGAAATGGCTATGAACAAGTGTAACGTTTTTGAATGCTATTCCTAAACAAATATTACTCATGCGCGCTGAGCAGTTCTCGAAAAATCTGGTAACGGCTGAAGAGCTGTACACTTCTCGGTGACTTGGGCAGGCGACCCCCTTATTGCATAGCAGACTATTAATAGGAATGGCCATGAACTTTCAGCGAAAATAATTTTGCCCCAGTTTGTTTCGGTGTCTTACGTGCATATCTGCAGCTCTGCTTCATGGGTATTAGCAGCGAGCGTGTCTTTGTGAAGTGACGTCTGTCATTTGACTGTTCCAATCACGGTAAGGTTATTGCAACACCACACGGCTCTGGTTTGCGGGTAGCACTCCAAGACATGTGAGTTACAACATCCAATCACTGAAGATGAAGCAAAACTGTAGATGCGTACGTAATGGAACCAAACAAACTGGGGCAAAATTCTTTTCCCGGAAAGTTTACGGCCCTACAGGTAGGTATGCCAACGGATATTTCTTTGGCGGGCTAGAGTACAGACGGGACTCTAGTCCAGTGTTGTTGAGGTCAAACGAAGAGCAAGAGCAGCACCCTGGCCAGAAGTGTCTGGACGAGCGCATGCCCACGTGCTGCAGGGGAGATGCTCGACTCAGACCGGTTCTGGGAGCCCTGTTGAGTCGTCGTCGCGACACGCCAGCCAGCCAGTTAGTCACGGCCGACCTGAGCAGTGAAAACACTGACATAACGGACCCAGACCTTGTCCATCGTTAAGTGGAGCAGTGCCGTCACGTCACGCATATCTCCGACCCAGCCTCACCCATCACACCTACTGCTTCACGCACATCACATTAGGGTTACTTCACAGTTGAAGGGCACGTCGAGAGATAATAGTAACGTTACTTAGTATCACAACCGGGTTATGCACATGTAAAGGTAAGGTACAATATTATTACTAATTCAATTAAAATCGTCATTGTTTATAAATTATGTTCTTAGTTACTGTAGAGTACAGCCAATGAAAAATAAGCAGCTACATAATAATAAAAATATAAATATGATTATTAAATTGGTGAAATAAACTATGAATGTGCAGCCTGCAATAGAATTATTACTGCTATATGTTGTAATTAGTAATCATATTGCTTAATCTCTTACATAGGAATGTACAGTATGAGATTACCATTGCCCTTCCCTATGCCCTTCAAGTATAAAACATAACAGCAGATAATATGAACCATTCGTTGCTTTTAAAATACGTCAGAAGGCTATTTAAACACATTTTTAATGGAATAGTATATGGAGATAATTTAGGAAATAAAGAATCAAAAGTCCCACTAAATTGCACACTCTAAAACGCTATTTGCAATATAGAAATACACTTTTAAACTTAAAGATTTTTTATTCTTGTTTTGTTTTAGTCTAGTATATTTTGGAGGTTAAACCAATACGGCGGACATCCAGTAAATACTTTGCTCTTATTGGTTGTTGTCCTATGCGTCCTCACAAGAAATAAAATATTACTATTTCCTATGTCAGCATCTGTAAGCACACGACCAATTTTGAGCAGTTGCGAATATATAGGTTCAAATACATGGATATAATTTCTTGTGTTTATGACGTATGTTCTACGCTTACTGTTATTATCAATTGCGAACCTACTAGTCTTACTTCCACAAATGAGCAGTTCATTTACAGACAGTCCCTGATTGCTAGGCCAGTGGCTTGTTGCCAGCCAGGACTGCAGACTGAATAATCACCACCATTATAAGCAAATGTAGCTGAGTTGCAGATAAACCCCACAACAAAACAAATAGCAAAAAAAAACTTAGTACAAGATATTTTCAGGAAACATATAACATACGTACAATTTCGGAAAGGAATGAAGTCGTATCACGAAAGACGGGGAAAAAATAGAACATTAGCAGCACAAGCTAATTCCGGAATGAACATAGTCGTTGTATAAAGAAAGACGATACAAAAACAAAAGGATAGTAAGTAAAATAAAGTACACAAATTTGACGAGGACAACAATGACAACACAAATGGGAAGAGACACGAATGGATCTGAACACAGACGACACAACAAAGAGAAAATCGACGAAAAGTTACAGACATCCACCGACGACAACAGATGCAACGTATCGGGAACTGGGATCTGTTCTCGTCTTCAGGCTAAGAGGAACTCCTGCAGACTGACTACGACATATCGAAAAACAAAGTCCCTTACATAAGAAACACGCCTACTCGTAGCTCAGTCAACGACAGTAAAAAAATAAAAATATAATAAAACTATTTTTTTGAATTTGAGTAAGCTATATATAGAGCCCACGATTTTTGATGAAAAGAATTCTGCAACAGTTTGTTTCAATGCCTTACGTGCCCATCTGCAGGTCTGCTTCCTGATTATTGGCAGAATGTATAACGGCACAGGCGTGGCTCATTTGACTGTGCCAACAGGAACAAGGTTACTGCGACACCACATGTCGGTGATTTGCGGGTAGAACCCTAGACGCTGAGAATTTAAAACAGCCAATCACTGACCACGAAGCAGAGCTGTATATGTGCACATAAGGCTTAGAAACAAATTATTGCAGAATTCTTTTCACCAAACTTATAAATAGGGCCACGATTTTGTCGCGAAAAGATTTTTGCCACACTTTGTTTCAGTGACTCACGTGCACATTGGCAGTTCTGTTTCAAGGTTATTGGCAGTGTGTCTTTGTTCAGACACGTTTCTCATTTGACTGCACCAATCAGAATAAGATTATTGTGAGTCTGTACGTCTATAATTTGCCAAGGCCAGTGAGAGTAAAATCATCCAACCACAGACGACGTAGCATAGCTGCAGGTGTGCACATGACGCATCGAAACCAAATGTTGCAA
>PNEQ01080137.1:0-35200 GCA_003012365.1 Medauroidea extradentata
ATATATATATATATATATATATATATATATATATATATATATATATATTGTTTTTTATTGTTGAACATCATTGTACCTTAAATTTCTAAAATGATGGCAATTTAAAAATAAATAAATCTTTCCTACCTGAAAACAACTCTTTAAAGAGCAATAATTACATATATGAGAATATTAAAACTTTTATTTTAGTTCCAATACTGAATAGACTCTGGACATTAAATGTTTAAAAAAGCTTATTTTCTTGACGTCTCTTTCCGTACACTTGTTACAAAACAATAATAAACAAGTTAACATTGAAATTCTTGGTATTGCCGCTATAAGGTTGAACTGTCATGTCAATGTAAATTTTTAAAATAAAGCTTATTGTTTAAAGAAATGTCTTTCCTAATATATAAAACAACATACTAATACGAAAATTTGAACATTATTATTCATTATGGTATTTCTTTGTTTTAACTTTGAATAATAATTTCAAATAAATATTACATTAATAATAACTTCAAGGACTAATTCTCCAAACTCTTCAAAATCATACTAATTTGAAATCTTACATCAATGACCACTGACATTTGTCTGGTAACATTAGTCACAGAATTAACTCGGGACGCATTAAATTTACTGTGCCACATAAAAAATGAGGGTGGGATGTGTTGGGCACAGTGACGAGGTGGGGTAGCCAAAGTGCCTAATATTTTATAAAAATATGTATATACGTATGGATGTACATTTTTTTTTTTACTTTAAAAAGTTGGTTAAAGAATCACGATGCTGATATATTTCTGGGATTCAATTGTTTTGTGCTGTATTGTTGAACATCACTGTAGGGCCTAGACTAAATATCAAAATAACGATAATTGAAAAAAAAAACTTTCCTTACTTAAGACAACATTTTAATGAGCGATAATCACACGTGAACTTGAAACCATGTTTTTGTATTCGCTCCGATGTTAAATAATTACTGCACATTAAATGTTTCAAAATGCTTATTTAAATAATTCTCTTTCCTTACACTCGTTACAACACAACACTATGCAGTTATTTACATGGGCATTTAACTTGTAAATTTATTACTACTATACAGTCGAATAGTAATGCCACAATAACTTTTTTTAAAATAAAGCTTATTATTTAAAGAAATATCTTTTGTAACACTTAAAACAACATACTAATGTGAAAATTCTTATATTGTTATTCATGTAATACATATTTTTGTATAAAACTCTTATTTAATGTGTTACCGTAAATATTGAAATAACACTACGAGGAATCTCTTCACAACATGTAAAGGGGCCGAGGTTAGCTCAGTGGTTAGACCACTCGCCTCCCACTAAGCCCATCCGAGCTCGACCCTGGCAGGGTCGGTACCCATATTTTCACATATGGGAATCGTTCCAGACGATGTCGCTGATCGGCGGGTTTTCTCGGGGATCTCCCGTTTCCACACCCCTTCATTCCGATGCTTATTCATGCAACATGCCATCCCTCGTCAGTACTAAAGAGCTGATGTTAAGGGCTAACTGAAACCTCTTCACTAACACTTAACACAATGTGCAATTTCTTTAACGTAAATTTAAACCGTTGTTCAGTAATAGAAAAAAAAGTACTATTCAAACTCTTTTTACATAGACTTACAAAATAAACTTCACCCTCCCACTCACTTTGGCTCTTAAAGGCCCTCCCTACCCGCGATAAAATACGTTGCTGTGAATTACAGCTATTATTTTTGTACGAAACTATTTAACGCGCATTATATTTGTTTATATACGAAAAGAGCACACATTTCAAACTATGTAGCCATAATTTTAAAAAGTTCGTCACGCCTAATTAGAAACATAATTTTCGGGCCCCTCAAAACTGCAAAAACAAAATGTTTTCCCAGGCTGCTGTATCTCGAAAAATAACAACCGGATAAAAAAACAATACAAACATGCATTAGACTTTGAACTATGCTGCCCAAAAATAAAATACTTGTGTCACTGCACTGCGCTGCACACGAGCCAAGTGGCTTGCGTGAAGAAGCGATAATGCATGTCATATACCGGTCAGAGGCGCCCTTATCACTTCATCGATTTTTAATCTCTCACACATACACTCAGTCTATTCAGGGAGGGGCCTTATTGGTGTTCAAAAGCGATAAAATCAAAAGTTTATATTTTTATGAAATATTGTTAGTTTTGTAGACAATACTTCTAAGTACGTGTTACTCTTACATAACAATTTTATCTCTCATAGTTTTCTCATAATGGAGTGTCAAAGTCAAACTTTGCTTGTTACACTGCCATGCAAATAGTGAAAACCAACTGACCTACTTAAACAAAATTATTCACTGTGAACTTACACCTTATGAGCTACATAATAAAGCATTTGAAAAATACACAGCGTAGTACTTAGAATTTAAAAAAAATCGCAAAAGTACAGAAAAAAGTAGAAATTCAGCAATTGTTTTTAAATAGTTCGCGGGATTTTACAAATGTTTTATTACGTCGCCCATAGTATCTTATTTCACTGTGAATTATTTAACACAATTAATTTTCATTACTAGCATGGCAGCAGAAAATGCAAATTTTTTGCTCTGACGCACCGTTATGAGGAAACTACGCCAGCTAAAATTGTTTCGAAAGAGGAAACTCCACTCACAAGTATCGCCTACAAAACTATACTATTTCATAAAAACATAAAATTTTTATCGCACATGAACACCTTAATACATTCAACGAGTGTATCAACACCAGTTCCCCTTTTTATCGAAATATAATTATAATCATACAAAACACAACACATTTAGTCTGTTAATTACAAATTAGTTTATGTTGAGAAACATAATTCCTTGTTTGGTACTGCTGAATTCAGGATTGAGGAAATCTCGTATCTCAATGAATAGCTGTTTCTCCAGCAATACAAACACCGAAGTAAAATTGTAACTCATTTACGATGGATAAACACGTAAATCTACTATTATTTATATGCTTTCTATTACATGAAATATTTTGTTTTCTCCAGGACGTGGTTAGTTTTCCATGATCTTGCCTTTGAGTATGATGCAAGCGACAATTCTTAATGCACTCGCCTTCTTGCCGCGTGTTTGTGTGAGTGAGGCATAGCGCCAAGGGCGTTGTTGACCGGCTTATCTGGTGCTGTATCACGTCTAACGCAAGACAACTGAAACAGCGTGCAGAGGTATCGTAGATCACTCGTCTGACTGACACTTTCAGTGGTGAGCCGATATTTTTATTGGTGTAAATATTAAAGCGGAGAACATTGCGTGTTTCTAAAAGAGTTTCACATGAATCCTATGAGCTGTTTTTCATATATAACATATTGAAAAATCTTTTTTTAGCCATTTGAGGGGTTCGGAAATGATTTTGCTAATCGATGTGAAGTTTTGAAAGTACCTCCCACATAACACATCTGGTTGCAGAAACGTTGACACAACGTTGCATTGCTGAAGTTGGCAACGTTACTATCAACAACGTTGTCGTAACGTTTCCATAGTAACCATAATCACAGCCTTCATTTTGCTACAACGTTGATAGTATTCATCTATGGTAATGTACTGTTTTAAAACACATATTTGTTTTTATTATTAATATTTATTGGTTATTACTTAAAACTTTGTGTTTTTCATATTTAGTGGATTGGTGTGATTATATCAGCCCTTAAATGTAATGTGTAATATAAGTTGGACACTCAACTGCCATACGAGTGTGTATGTTGTGTTTTCTTTGGAACACTTGTTTGGAAGTAATACTAGAATGTTTATTTCAAGTTACATTGCAGTGTTGAAGTTGCTCAAAGTATTAAAATATAAAGTTGCAGCAACATTTCATAATCAATGTTTCACAAAGAGGACATTTGGACGTTGCAGCAACGTTGCGGCAACGTTGTATCAACGTAACTTCAACATTGTGGCAACGTTGAAAATTTTAATTTTAATGTTGTGACAACGTTGCCACAATGTTGCTGTGTTATTTGGGTATCAGCCCTTAAATGTAATGTGTAATATAAGTTGGACACTCAACTGCCATGCGAGTGTGTATGTTGTGTTTTCTTCGGAACACTTGTTTGGAAGTAATACTAGAATGTTTATTTCAAGTTACATTGCAGTGTTGAAGTTGCTCAAAGTATTAAAATATAAAGTTGCAGCAACATTTCATAATCAACGTTTCACAAAGAGGACATTTGGACGTTGCAGCAACGTTGCGGCAACGTTGTATCAACGTAACTTCAACATTGTGGCAACGTTGAAAATTTTAATTTTAATGTTGTGACAACATTGCCACAATGTTGCTGTGTTATTTGGGCTGTCAGTCATTGTTTGACATACATTTTCTTTTTGTACATTGACACAATAGGCATGTGTTGAACAGGTAGGCTACATAAAAAAAATTATTTAAAGACACACGGCAACACATTTTAAACGCATGGTAGGCGGTGCCTTAAAGGATGTTCAAGTGCGATAAAGTTATAATCTTATGTTTATATGAAATAGTGTTAGTTTTGTAGACAATACTTGAGAGTGCAATTTTCCTCTTACGAAACAATTTTAGCTGTTGTAGTTTTCTCATAACGATGCGTCAATGTCAAAATTTGCATGTTCTGCTGCCATGCAAATAGTGAAAACCAATCGACTGGCGTACGTGAAATAATTCACAGTGAAATAGCGTACTATGGGCTACGTAAAAAACATGTGAAATATTCCCACAAACTGTTAATATTTTTTAAAAATTGCTGAATTTGACACTTTTTTCTGTTCTTTTGCAATATTTTAAAATTAAAAATATTACGTTGTGGGTTTTTAAAGGTTTTATTGCAAAGCTCTTTGGATGTAAGTTCACAACGAATTATTTTGTATAAGTTGGTCAGTTGGTTTTCATCATTTGCAAGGCAGCATAAAAAACTAATTTTGACTTTGACACCCCGTTATGAGAAAACTACGAGAGCTAAAATTGTTTCGTAAAAGTAAAATACACTCACAAGTCTTGTCTACAAAACTAAAAATATTTCATAAAAAAAATGATTTTATCGCACCTGAACACCATTAAGGCTTTTAGTTCCTTTGGTTTCGAGAAAGTCTTTCGTTGGTTTGTTCATCTCATTTTTGGGAAAATTTTATTAGTAGAGTAATTTTCTTATTTGTCGGGTTATTGCCTGGGAGTAGTTTTCAGATTAGTATCTGAACTCCTACACTTCCTAAGTGCCAGCAATGTTAGACGTGCCAGAGAAGGAGGTTTTTCTATTACTGAGTTCTTCTGTTTCAGTGAAATGTTTATTTTCGGTTATTTTCTTAATCAACGCACACTTCCGCGATTCAAAACCCAATTTAACTGTCACTTCTTCACCACCATTTGCTTGTGTTTCAATAACGAGATATTATATTAAATTTGCTCTTTTGTGCTTGTACCTTCAGCAAATAATTTTACATGGCACACATGATGAATATGTATTCAAATATTCAATGTAACCGACGAGAAAAAAACGTGAACACTTTGTATTCAGTGCAGTTTATCTTGCACTGGCAACTGCCTTCAACATATTTGACACGAACTTTACTAATGTGTGCCTTCACCTAGCCTGCTTCTCTTCCGTGTTTTAACATAGCAAAGTACGTTTGTGTTGGTAACTGCTTGTATAATATGTGCATGCAAACATTTTAGCAGTAAATAATAGTGAAAATCTTCACCAAATTGAAGGTTGTACATTGCTACCGAAGCAGTGGTGGTGGTGGATTGCAAGGCAACACGCTGGCCGGCGAGCAGCAGGGAGGGGGTACATGGCGTGAGAGGAGCGGTAAGGAGAAGGAATGCTGTAGTGCGCATGCGCCACTGTGCTTAGAGGTCCTGGATCTAGGCGCTAGTCATAACGACCCTGAGCAGCTGGTGCTACCGACCCCATACCACTTCCAGGGGTGCTGAAAACACCTGGTGGCGCCCAAAACCATGGATCCACTCACGTGCACTTCACCCAGCTGCACCTCGAGGGGCAAACACATCATCACCTGTGTCCACTGCAAATCAAACTTCCACCGTTCGTGCCTTGGGTGGGAAGATGTCGCTGTACCTCCCCAAGTTTTCTTTGCTTGTCAGGGATGTCAGGTAAAACCTTCACAAGCAAAACCAGAACAGCAGAAACCTCAACGCTGCTTCGCCACAGACTGCCCACGAACCGGGCTAGTCATAGTCACTTGCCGGACCTGCGACCGAAGATACCACCTTTCCTGTGTCGGGTGGGAAGACACCCCACTCGATGTCACAGGGCTCTCATTCCATTGTGAGATCTGCCGGACGCAAACCTCACAACCCACCAAATTTCAAGTTCACTCACCACCACAGTCCTTCCAGGGGCAAGAACATGAAGACCCTCAACTTATCCTCAGTCAGTGGGAAAAAGCATTTCAGGCACAAGGGCTACACCCTGCTGGATGGCTACATGCTGTTAGCCCCCTGATCCAAGGAGAAGCTGAAAAGTGGTGACACACATACGAGGGATTATTTGATTCATGGGAAGAATTCAAGGAGGTGCTGTTAAGACAGTTTGGTAACCAGTCTTGCATCGCCCAACTAACCGCACGACTATATGGAGTGAAACAAACATATCATGAAGACGTGCAAACCTTCCTGTTGCGGAAACAGAAGCTGTTCCAGCGCTTGTACCCTGGCCAAGATATTGGTCCCTTCCTTCCAACACTTACAGAACTGCTACTCCCAAGCCTCCGGCCATTCTTGAGGAACCCAAGACCTTACCAAATGCAAGATTTAGTGACCAGAGCC
Organism: Medauroidea extradentata; assembly: GCA_003012365.1. NCBI lineage: Eukaryota > Metazoa > Arthropoda > Insecta > Phasmatodea > Phasmatidae > Medauroidea > Medauroidea extradentata. Next base: position 6,768 of record PNEQ01080137.1, read on the forward strand.
ATCGAAGTACAAATGGATTTTCAGCAGACTCAGGCTTATATCATAGCAAGTACAGTGCAGCCAAACACCAGGAAACGAGTTCCTGACCAGACAACACCCAAATGCTGGCATTGACCAGGCTACCACTTACACAAGGATTGCAAAGTGGCACAGCAGCGATTGTATCCTCAACTATGGAACAATACAAGCCAACAGGCAAGATAAAGGGAGTCCTCTAATACTCACCTGCCTAACAGACAAGAGGTACACCAACCCAAGTCTGATCGAAGCTTGACTGACACAAACATTGGCCAGTTAACCAGCATACAGCATGATGAGTCAAAATCGCTTCTACGAATCCCAGTCTATGTTGGTCTCAACAAGGCAGCAGCCCTGATAGACACTGCAGCAACCGCCAGCTTTGTGAAATCCAATTGGCCAATACATCAGAAACTACCATAGAGCCCTTGTTACAGAAAGCCAACTGGCTCAAGAAGGTGCCTCCATCGCTCTTCGAGGAAGAGCAAAATTAAAATTCCTTATGGGAGAGGAACCTCAAGAAGCAGAATGCTTGGTAGCTGATGAGCTTGTAGAAGACCTCATCCTTGGGCAAGACTGGCTTGAACAACAAGAAGCTGTAATCGATTTCAAAGCCAGAGATTTCCATTTCGGCACAAAACCCAGCCAAACCCAACCCTGGGGAAAGACATGTCAAACACCAACCATGCCACTGGACCCAGAAGGGATGCTGACCAAAACTCCCTCTCCCAACCTTCAGGAGCAGGAAGGACTAAGCCACCATGAAGGGGAAACGATGTTAACTGACCAACATCAAGCAGCCCGAATGGACCAACACTCAGAACCCCATATCCGGATGCCAACTGTGGAGAACACAAATCCACATAACTCGCCAGAAACTGACATCTATCTTGAACGGTCCAAGGAGACCTGGAAGGCTGAAGTGCCCAATGTGGTCGGGCGACACCAACCTCGCACCAGATGGAAAACACAAATTCATGGGACTCACGATTCCTTCAGCAAACACAGTGAAGAGGAGGAACAAGTTGACCTTAATGCTAAGCAGCTACGACCAAGGGAAAAACTGACAAGACCTAGACACCGGCCTCCCGAATATGTAGTGCGTGTGCAGTGGCCCCAACACAGAGACTGCCCAGGGACTGAAGCCCTGTGTGCTGGCTCTGGGGCGAAGAATTCAAATCAACCTGTAGCTGTGGTCACAAAGGGAGAGGGGCGAATTGTCATGCCGACATGTGCTTACAAATGACCTCGCCTACAAAAGTGCAAGACAGTGTAGCATAACCTCTCTCAGTGAATTTTCATTAGTTTAATTTTAGTTTCTCCATTCCTAGTTCCTCCAGAGTCTTGCTCCCTTATGGGCATCGGCTTAACCTGTTACCTCCATGGGTCTTGCTCCCTCTAGGGCAGTGGCTCGGATACCTCTCCTGTGAGTCTTGCTCCCTGCTGGGCAGCAGTTCATCACATCCTCCCCGACTGGGTCTTGCTCCCGCCAGGGCAGCGGCTCGTCACACCCTCGCCAATTGGGTCTTGCTCCCACCAGGGCAGCGGCTCAACCCCTCACACCCCTCTATCATCCTATTCCCGACGACGGACACGTCAGTAATTTTTTCTCCTGCCACTCTAGTGGCACGAGCGCTAGTGTCTAGTGCCACTGGAGTGGCAGTAGACTCGGCCGTACAGAAAATGGTAATGCGTTTATTAAGACAGAAGCAGTAAAAATTGTACGGTTAGGGACATGAGGCAGTGTTACAGAAAACTGTAGAGTATGTGAACAGAAAATTGTATGCCACGACCATCAAAACATTAAAATGGGGCAACTCTGTAATAAATATGTGGTGCGCCTCAGTGAAACAAGTAACCAAGCCTATCAGAGGAATGTAATAAAACGCGAACAAAATGGAAACTATATATGTAACAAATTCTTACCTGGCATATCCAGTCTCGGGAGTCTGCGTTGAGCTGCTTTTTACCAGGGCTTAAACAGTTTGACCTGAAATGCAAACTGCGAATCTTCATTTTCTGTAGATGTCATTATTACTCATTTGAGTAAATCTGGGCGAGGTGACGAATTTCTTCCAAACCTCAAATCGATAACGATAGTAAACCTCAGGAAACCTGTGCTTTGAAGTCGATTTATCTTGTCAACAGTGCACAACACTTATGTATGTGCATCACAAACGGACACCATTACAATTTTTAAATCCGGGCCACTGCGCCTGCGCGGAAGAATAACAAAGCACTAGCGCCTGCGGTTGGTCATGAAATTAAAGAGACGGTCAACGAAAGTCCTATAGAGATAACACGCCCTGCAGGGAACTATCAATCATTGTATCTGAATGAATAAAGTAACCATAGTTTCAGTAGTGCTCATTTTATCCTGACACACATGTACTTAGTAGTTGCAGTATTCAGTGAGAATAACACAATACATCATATGGCTGTTGTTCCATCTCTGGGTCTTCCCATACTTCCAGTATTAATATAAATATTTAAGTGTTACGATTCAGTACATACAAACTGATTTTTAATTTTATTGAGAAAACAATAATTTTTAATTTTATTGAAGAAACAATACTGCCAGTTGTAAAAACAATGTGTTACCGGTACATTAACTTTTCTTATAATTTCATATACAAACTTAAACTTCAGTTAAGAGTTCTTCAAAGTAGTCAGTGTGATAATGAGTAATTAATATATGGCAGAGCTATCCCATTGTTTGTTACAAAATGTTGTTCTTGTAGTACCCACATAACACATCTGGTTGCAGAAACGTTGACACAATGCTGCATTGTTGAAGTTGGCAACGTTACCATCAACGACGTTGTCGTAATGTTTCCATAGTAACCCTAATCACAGCCTTCATTTTGCTACAACGTTGATAGTATTCATCTATGGTAATGTACTGTTTTAAAACACACATTTGTTTTTATTATTAATATTTATTGATTATTACATAAAACTTTGTGTTCTTCATATTTAGTAGATTGATGTGATTATATCAGCCCTTACATGTAATTTGTAATATAAGTTGGACACTCAACTGCCGTGCGAGTGTGTATGTTGTGTTTTGTTTGGAACACTTGTTTGGAAGTAATGCCAGAATGTTTATTTCAAGTTACATTGCAGTGTTGAAGTTGCTCAAAGTATTAAAATATAACGTTGCAGCAACATTTCATAAACAACGTTTCACAAAGAGGACATTTGGACGTTGCAGCAACGTTGCGGCAACGTTGTATCAACGTAACTTAAACATTGTGGCAACGTTGAAATTTTTAATGGTAATGTTGTGACAACGTTGCCAAAATGTTGCTGTGTTATTTGGGTAGGCCCCTACTGAAGAAATTATTTTTTATCCTTGTGATTATATATTTACTTATGCATGTCCAAACCCTCCATTAATATTAGTTGCATACATGAGACAATATTGTGTTTGTATATTACATTTTTAGACAACACATCTCCAGTACTCAGCAACTCTGATTGGCCGTATCAGTTGCTTTGAACAAATTCACATAACAACATGTCATTATTTATTATCAGGTTTGTCAGATGTGTGTTGAACAATACAATAGTAAAGAGTGCTTCGGTGATAGAAGATTCTGCCATTGAGGATATTTCATCAATGCCCAGGGTATGCCTGATTGTCACCAACTTCAGGGAGGAATCTACTTTAAACTGTATCATTGTAATATGTACAATTAGATAAAGTAGTAAAGCGTTCCACTGGAACCATGCATAAATCACTATGAACTGAATGAAACCGACTAACATAAAAACATTGCTGCATGATCAGAATACAAGAATACAAGATTAAAAACGGAGAAACTGAACGTTTTGAATTTTGCCTTGGGCACATGAAAGTGTAGATGTATCTACCAAATTATGTAAATTGTAGAACACAATCCGTATACATTTAAAAGCAGGGTAAAATATTAAGTTTCCCAGTGTTACGAGGTATGTTGGGACAGGCAGAGATAAAATAAGGCCTACAAATAAACAGCAGAAATACTGCAAGCACGTACTTGTTAGTGTTTTAAGGATCAGGATTGTTAGAATCATGACTCTAATGATGACTGGGAATAACTTAGAATGCTAAGAATGGGTTGGAGTGTATACAATATACAGAAATTTAACAAACACCCAACCAATTGAAAAGGAACTACATGTAAATTATTTTAAGTTGTAAATAAATTTAGTGATCTATATAATGCTTCTCTCAAGTTTGTGGCATCCTAGTTCAGGCAATTGATACTTCACACACACTCAGGGTGCAGCTATCTATTTTGGTAAGTGAGATTCTTTGTGGCCTTAAACCACCTAAATTTAAAATTATTTTGTCTGAAACAAGTCAGTATTATCTAAAGTAAAAAATTAGGGCTGACTATTTCAGGGTTAGAGTTGTGCATAAGTGTGAAATAAGGTACAAACACAATATGCATTGTTTTATGCAGCATCATTTAAATTCTTAAATATGTGGTAAGCAATAAATTACCTGCAGTAGGCCTACTTCCTGCTGATGTTCCTTTAAGATTAGAGTGAAGTAATATTTTTGTGATTGTGTAGCTGGTTTCGTAGGCAGTTTTATGCTTATATTTTCCTTCCGCCCCTTCATTCCTACGCTACCTACTCCATACTCACCTAATGTCACCCCTCACCAGCACTGACCAAAATCACTCACTTGTTCACTTATGCTGATGGAGTGAATTTTACCTTTGGAGGAGTTTGTGATATATAAGGATGCTGGGTATTTTAGTAGGGGTTTAGTGGGTTTTTAAGAAAGTAGTTTACAGAACTCAAATTACAAGTTAAAAAACCTTTGTAATGGAATTACAGTTATCTGTTGTCAAGTGTGTTTTAATATTTACCTGGAACTTTAAAAGTAAAACTAACTGATTTAATGTGTTTTGCAAATGATAATTATTTGTGATGAAATACACTAATTTATAATTTTTATTCAATGTTAAAGCCCCTAATTAACATGTAAAACTATTATTTTTAGTTTAGAATAGTAATTATTTTTTTCTCTTATCTGTATTTGGAAATAGTACTGCTTACTGAGGTATTCAGCAGAATATCTATGTTAAGGAATGCTAATCAGTAACTTACTCTGCTGAATTTGTTTCTCAAAGAAAGAGATGTTTTTTTTCTTTTTCTGAGGCGTTTGTTTGAACCGACGCTTTTGTCGGCATGCTTATTATTTTTATTCTTGGCTGGACTCCCATACTGATAAGACATTTGCAGCAGGCAATTAAGATGACACCTGTTACTGCCCCCGTCCTAAAGATAGGAACTCTTGGGAGCGAGTTTAGGTTGTGTTAAATTTTATAAAAGTGTTGCCATTTTCAGAAGAGGCATCAACTTTTCTAGCTAATTAGATGTTTTGGTGAGCTTCAAGACAGCGCGGGAAACACATAAGACATCGCTTACGAACTTATCATGCTGACTTTTCATAAAAAAAATAAGTTTTTGTTTTGCTATAACTAGTGGAAAACTGTTAAATTTTGAACTTTAAATTTATTATTTTCATGCCTCTATCGGTGTTGGATTTTTCTATAAATTTTAACATGGTGAAGTTACTGTACAGACTGGGAACTCTAAGTCTAACAAGGGGTATGAGTAAAAGCGCCCTTGCTCATGCCGACTGAACAAAGCCGAGGAAAATTTATGTATTAATGTTTGGTGGAAGCATAGGATGTCTTTTTAGTGTCATGTTGGGAGAATTTATTTTCTAAAATTCACGTAACTTTTCATGTAGGGAATGGCACCAAATATGAATATATTTTGCTACAGTCATCAATTCTCTCGTTCAAATAAAATTGAATAATTTTCTATCAGTAGTGTACTGTGTCTTTTTGATGTTGTCTACTATTATAATATATATACAACTCAATAATAATACACTCATTCATTACAGAATCTAGCAGTCCAAAGCGGGGCCTCGAACAGACTGGAGTTCCTTATTTTCTGTACGTATCACGTAAATATGTATCCTATGTATCTATGGAGCCTGAACAACGCGAAGGTTATTTCCTTAGGGAATCAAAGTCTGTGGAATATAGGGAGTCTAGACGCGTACATAAAACGATGAACCTAATCCCTAAAATAAACTCTAGTTCTGAAAACGTAAGCTCTGGGAGTGAGCAGAACCTTGATGGAGTAAGCGTCATAACCTCGCGCGACCTTTCTCAGGAATGTGACATGGTGGCGGGTGACGCTATCTTAACCTGCGCAGACACGACCCAATTTAACAAGGCTGTGCACAGGCACAACTTAGCTGTTGGTACTGGTGTAAAGGATGCAATTTTATTTCCAACATCCAACGTAACTGATACGAGCAGAAATTCAACTTTTCATGTTCCTGGTAACACAAATACATCCACCGGGCTTGATAATTCACAATTTATGGATGCGCTACGGGCACTATTCGCTGAAACAAATAAAATATCTTACATGAAAAGAGAAGTATCTACACAAATGACCATTAAAAACGAACAAATCGCGGAAGATAGCGCATGTTTATCGGCCCTTGACGAGAAAGTCTCCACAATTATAACTGAACTCATGGCAGAAATAACCAGCATATTTGAGGCAATAGAAACAATTGTTACTCATGTACAGTCAGATGTAGATCTGTTGCAAACAAATGTAAATAGACTAGAACAACAAACCGGCACACTAAGGGCCGGTTTCTCAATGTCTGATTAAAGTCTTGGTTAGCTAATCCTATGATTATATTTAACCTATTGGTTAAGTGGTGATTAAATCTGAAGTGTTTCTCAACGTACTTTAATCTTATGTTTAGCTAAGTATCAGTTAAGGTATATGTGGCAACCATGCAATGACACATAAGCTTGTGATTGGATGCAGTAAAGCTTTCATTTGTTTATTTAGTTGTGTTGGTTAGCAGTGTTTGTATACGTAATGGAAGAAAATAAGCGGCCGCGTGCCGAAAATTTTGTTTCTGTGGAAACAGAAATGCTAAGTTCCCATGCTGAAAAATACGCCTGTATCATAGAATACAAAAAAATCTGACGCCGTTACTTGGAAGCAGAAAGAAGATGCATGGAAGAAAATCGAAGTAGAATTTCTTAGGAACCTTTATGTGTTACATTACCTACACAATTCTGTAACGATAACATAAACTACAATAGGTATTATAACATACAAAAGTATCGAAAAACATGTAGCATAATATACAAATTTATATTAAGTACTTTTCAATCCAGATTCCTTGATCATCGTAGGTTTCATTTTTTCAGAAGAAATAAAAACATATTTTTTATTACCATTACCCATGATACGTAATATTACATACAAATGTGTGTTTATATATCTAACAAAGGTTTCTAACAAATTATGCAAAATAATGTATGGAAGTATAGAGACATCATACAAAGTCATATGACATAACCACCAAATGTTTTCACATAACCTACAAATGAATATTACTTACCCGAACGTACTAAAGTTTATGGGATGTAAACAAAACATGCAATAAATAAGTACACACCTGTCTGTGGTCACTTCCAGCTGTACTTCAATTTTTTCTAGTAGTGCTAGGACAGTATTTTTACTCAGCCGCAATCTCATAACAAATTCATGGTCATCTATTTAAATGAAAATTTGGGCGTTCCCGAGAAAGTCTTGGCCTGTTTATGAAATCTACTACTTCATCATCATCATTATCATCATCATCATCATCTTCAAACAAGAAATTTAAAACATCTGTCATCATAACCTAAAATATTGTCACTGTTTATAATCTTGTTTGTTTTAAAAGTTCTGTTTAACTCTGTAATCAATACCTCTTCTTATAATTAAGATAACCAATGGTTACCGACTTCTAACCCATTCATTAATCTTAATCAGTGCTTTAGAAACAGATTTTGTTGCTAACCATTGGTTAAATTTTAATCGGAAGATAATCAGAAGAAAATCAGACATTGAGAAACCGGGCCTAAGTCACGAAGTATCTGAAATACATACCGAGTGTAATGCTACAGTTACGCACGTAACTGAAATAAATTTGCAACTACAAGAAATTGCGGCTAAGGCAGAAAGTATCCAGACGCACGCAGGAAATACTAGCGTCGAAGTAAGCAAGCTAGGTAGTCGTTTGTTTGCAGTTGAAAACAATAACACTGATTTGTCACATCGTGTAGAACAATTGCAAGGTAACGTGAATCAAACGCAAGCAGATTTGCACGAGTGCACGGCTCGTGTGGAATCACTAACACTTACACCTACTAGCGGCGAGGTATCCGACATTCGCTTAGCAGAGTTGGAGAGAAGGTTAACTGAATTTGAGCGACAGCGGCGAGACGCCATTACTGCCCGCCTGTTCCGATCCCATGATTCACTGCATGGCCAAGAACCTCCACCAGCTGAGATAGATACAGTCACGTCCGCGCAACAACATACCATGTCCACATCCACGCAACAACATACCATGTCCGACACTGATGTAAACAAACCACCTACTGGACAAGCAAACACTTGCTTGTCCATCAAAGCAGTGGGCAGAGCATTTGCCTACCTATACAGGATTCACAAATGAAAACCCTGTGTCGCACTTGAAGAGATTGGAGGAGTACTTTTCGTATTTTTCCTTAACTTTAGAGGACAAATTCCGGTGCATCGGCAACAGTTTTAAGAACACAGCTCATTATTGGTGGGAGCTGCAAAGGGAAGATTTCCATTCTTTAGAGGATTTCAAGGCAGGATTTCTAAAGCATTTCTGGAATGCGAAAATTCAAGGGACTATTAGAGCAAGGCTACACCATGAGAAGTTTGACCCTAGGAAATCCAAATCGCTTAAGCAACATTTCAGCGAGGCTTTTGAAAGAACTAGGCATCTAACTGTGCCAATGGAAGATGCGGAATTTACAGAGGTTTTCATAGTGCAATTACCACCAAGATACCAGGACAGATGGGCAGACAGGCCGTTCACAAATCTCAGCGAATTCCGACACCTATTGCTGCACATAGATCAGTCTGAGAGGCAGAGAGCCAATTTCCACCGGTCAGACAATGAGCAGCCAAACACTAACACACACCAACCATTGTATTAGCATCCTGCAGATAGACAAGACCCACCACAAAACAATCAAACACATCTCCGCTACCACCGCCAACACAACTATAACCAAGATCGGAATTCTCCTAATCAAACTCAACAGTACCAGAACAAACCCCTTCAACACAGAGTTAACACAGTATCTCAACAGTGTAATAACTACAGTGGTAGTTTGCACTTTGTCAACACTAACCAAAATCATGGTGGACACCGAAATACAGGCTGGGGTAGACATCGCTACCAACCTGATTATTGAGAGGGTAATTCTAGCAATAATGGAAATACAAGCAAAAAAGGAAATAAAAGTAATCAGAATCAGGGACCTAAACCTAACGCCTACCTTGATCTATCTGGAACACTATACCTCATGTCACCTAATGAGCCTCCTAAATAAAAAACACCCTCTCCACCACCATCTCCACAGAGGAATGGCAACTTTCGCTGGCAACGAGCTGCACAGCTCAGCCAATTAGCGAATTCCACACCTGAGCAAGTGACGGACAGGAAGTGGGTAAATCAGTCAGCACCACTGTTGTCGAACAACCAGTACTCTGCTTGTACATCTACGAGTACAAACTCAAATACCTCTGTGCCTTCTAAAGCAGTGATTAATCAGGGATACTTTGCAAGAAATGCACCCCTTGACCCTGCTGCACCTAAGTTTGTATACTGTCAGTCTGCTGGGTCTAGCAGTACACTGAACTCCAGTCAACAGCCAGCATTAAACTAGGGTGGGTTGATGAAATCAGTCCCTCAGCATCAGCCCAGGACAGTGAGTTAGTGGGGACAAGCAAAACCTGTAATGCAAAACTAAGCCAGTTCAATAAATTTCAAAATGTAGAATCTACTAGCACTACGATTAACACTGTGGCATTGGACGAACCTGATCGCGAGTATTTACTGGATGAAGATGATGTGCACGTAGTGGATATGACAGCTTTGTGTCCAGAACTACCATTATTATTATCTGGCATCAAGGTATCTGTACTCCTTGACACTGGAGCCGAGATCAGTTGTATGAGTGAGGAGCTACTGCATGAGATTGAAGCTAATGGTACTGCTCTACCCATACTACCCGTACCTCGAGTGAAAACCATCGGAGCTACATCTAGATCTATTCCACTGATTAACCATCAAGCGTGTTTGCTTATTGAAGGTTTAGAAGAGGCTAAGGGAATTCCTGTTTTGATTGTATAAGGATTGGTTAAACCTCTAATTTTAGGAACAGATTTTATGTCTCATTATGGTATTATCATGAATTTTGCTGGACGGTTAATTTCGTTTGCAGAGAACCAAGATAGTGTTACTATTCCTGAAAAATGGCAATTTTCAGACAAGTTCGTGGGATTACTCAGGAAAGATTGTAGCTTAAACGAGTTAGTTACTGAACCTTCGAATACAATTGTTGTCAGTATCTGAAGAAGTGTCTCAAGCTGTAGCAGCCTGCACTCTCATCACTAGCCATCAACAGAAACAGTTATACAACATGCTGCTAGTTTTTCTGAAGTACCAGGTAGAAACACTTTGTATCAAGCTAAAATTAAAGTTATTGAAACTGTTCCTTTCCACAGAAAATCTTACCCTATACCAAATAAATACTTAGGTGAAGCAGAAGAGTATATGAGACTTATGTTAACCTGGAAATTTATTCGAAGAGATGCAAGTCAGTATGCCAGTCCAATGGTCTGCATACGCAAAAAAGATGGGTATGTACGTCTCTGCCTTGACGCCAGAGAAATTAATAAAATTACAGTGAAAGACAGAGAAAGTCTTGTTCAGACTAGGGATATACTTCGTCTGTACCAAGGTGTGAAATTCTTAACCACCCTTGATATCATCTGTACATATTGGCAAGTACACTTAGAGCAAAATTATCAGCAGTAAACCCCTTTTCTTTTTCATAATCAACAGTATGTTATTGAAGTTATGCCTTTTGGCCTATGTAATGCTGTGGCAGAGTTCACTAGGTGCTTGGATAAGACTTTAGGAGGAGAGTGTTAAACATTTGCCAGAGCCTATGTAGATGACATCCTTTTGACATCTGCATTGTTTAATGAACATATGGAACACCTACACATTGTCATCTCGAAATTGCAAAAAGCCGGCATGACCATTAAGATTAGAAAATCTCTGTCCTTCAGAGGGGAAGTTGCTTTTCTAGGACACCTGCTAACACCTGAAGGTACAAGGACGTCTCCAGACAAATTGAGAGCCATCACTGATTTCCCAACACCACAGAACCCCAAACAACTACGAGCTTTCTTAGGTGTACTTGGGTTTTATTGAGATTATTCTGATCAAATAGTCAAGATAGCAGTACCTCTGTTTTCTTTGTTAAAGAAGGGACAGGCATGGAACTGGACATCAGAACACCACATTGCTATGCAACAGCTCAAGGCTATCTTCATGAAGGATCATGTTATCTATCATCCTACTCAAGGCAAGGAATATTTGTTGTATACAGATGCATCTGCCTATGCCTGAGGATGCAAACTTGCACAAGTTGATGACAATAATCGTGAAAAAACAGTGGCAATGGCCAGCAGAATCCCGAAGACTGCAGAGAGAAACTATACTGTCACTGAAAAAGAAGCTCTACCAATAGTATGGGCCTTACAGAAATTTAGAGATCTACTTCTTGGTGAGAAAATTAAGTTACTCACAGATAATCAAGCTTTGACCTGCCTGAAGGCTGGAAGAACCTTTGGAGATCGTTTAACCAGATGGCAGTTGCTACTTCAAGAATACTATCTAGAAATCACCTACATTAAAGGAAGTGACAACGACGCTGCTGATTACCTAAGTAGGATCCCAGATGAAGAGTCAACACCACTGAAACCATGTTAGGACCACAGAGAGTTATATGTTTCCACGTCAATTCCAGTCCTTCTTAGAAATAGCTATGTTCTGAAACAACTTCTGGTAGATATACCAACCAAACAAGCAACAGACCCTTTCTGCATAAAAATGAGAGAGAAACTAATTTCGACAATACCAACTGACAAATTAAGCCGCGTCTACTATATAGATTCCAACAATGTTTTGTTTTACCATTCTGATTCTAATCAACATTTCAGTGAATATTGGAAACCAGTAATACCTGAAGTACTAACTCATGACATAACTACTGAGATACATGTTCTACTGTGTCATGTAGGTTCTACAAAGTTGTACGAAACTATGAAGAGGATACTATATTGGCCAGGCATGTCAAAAACTGTCAAAACTGTTGCATCTTCTTGTGGCCTATGTCAGATGGCTAAGCATACTCACGAAAATTTAATAAGAGAATACCAATCAATTCTACCCACTGAACCACTTCAGATAGTTTCAGTTGATTTATCTGGACCCTTACCAAAATCTAAGTCTGAAGTCAAGTATGTCTTTGTGATGCTCGACTTGTTTTCTAAGTACACACAATTTTATGCTGTTGTTCAAGCTAACACAAGAACCCTACTGACGAAAGTTAAGTCATTTATACAAGATATTGGCAAGCCGTCTTGTATTCTGTCAGACAGGGGAAGTCAATAGTGACCTAAGGCAGAATGAAATTCATCAGCTTAACATTAAACCTACCACGATTTATGTTAGGCATCCACAGAGTAATCCAGTTGAGAGGAGTATGAAAACTCTGGAAACTATGCTAAGGATTCTTTGTCACCAAGCTCAACAAAACTGGCGAGACAAATTTCCCGTCATAGAATTTGTGCTAAACCGTACTGTTCATATTACTACAAATTTTGCCCTCTATGAAGTTCTCACTAACCACTGTGCTGAAGCACTGAATTTGTCGAAGTTGGTTCCATAGTTGAAGGTAAAGCTGCCTTAAAATGATCCGAACAAGTTAAGGCAAGAAATTCAAGAATTAGTCAAGAGTGAATTGTTTACGGCAGCTGAAAGCAGAAGAAAGTCCCAGAAACTTAGCAAAAAGAATACATTTTCAGTTGGAGAATACGTACTTAGACGTACCAATCCTACAAGTTATCTGTTTGACAAAGTCAGTAAGAAATTTTTCTTAATGTTTGAAGGACCATTTATTGTAAAGGCTATTATTCAGAGTAACTACTACGAACTAGTGTCTATTGATGAAAAACCTGCAGGTAGATGGAACATCACCCAGCTGCATCCGTATGTGTGTTCGCAAAAGAAGAAGTTAGCTGTAAGCTAGAATACTGTTTGGCAGATTGTACTAGAGTATCACCAAGTACTATTGTTTTGACCATGAAGCAAAGTGATATATTTTTTTTAAGCTGAAGTAAACAGCAAGGTTTAGCGTTCGTTAACAGACAATATTTTTTTGTTATATTTCTAAGCTTGCGAGGAGTTACAGCTGCACTAGAGCAAGTTTCCATTGTGGATGGCCTAAGATAATGCTTATGGGAATCATGTGCCTATTGGAGATATGTATATGAAGTTATATTTATATGTAGCCTGACGAGTGAAGCCTACGAGCCACTGCAGTGCTTATATGAACCTTATCGTCGATTATTATTATTATTATTATTATGAGAAATAGGTCGTAGACAAGTTTTCTTCTAGTTGCTAAACTCAATGTAACAATGAACGCTATCACTTAGTCATTCATGCATTTAACTGCGAAGAAATTATTCATTGCTAAGCTACTAGTATGTCTACTAACCCTACATTAGATCTATCAAAACACCTACCAGATACTTTATTCTATTCCTGCAAGCATAAACTCTGAATGATTTGTATTATTACTACGTTTGTTTACCAGTTTTTCCAGCTTTTAGTATTGAGTCCTATTATATGCAAAGTTTTTGTAAGAAAACAGCAGAGTTCCTACTATGTTTCTGTAACAATAAGCGTCTATACTACTTTAAGTTTAAAGATATCAAACTTTATTTGGTATTGGGATCTATAATTTGATTTAGGGATGATATTCTTCTTGCCCTATTCTCTTCGTTTATTATTCTCTTGCTTGAGACCAGCTGTACGTTCTTCATGCTTGTATAGATTTGATTGAGTTTTAATGATGAATGAAATGATTTATTTATTGCGTTGACTAATTTGATCAAGTATATTTACTTCACAAAATATAATTATGAGTTGTTACAAGTTTTAGTGTTACTGTATATATTGTTGACTTGAATGTGTTATGTTGTCATATGTCCAATAAATTTCAGTATCGTCTGGTTGAACTTTGGTTTACTGTTTGTTTGTACACTTTATTGTTGAATGTGTAGGCCATTGTGTACTACATTTCCAATAGATTTTCTAGGGAAATGAGAAAGAATGTTTTCTTTTTCACCAACATCCTAACCATTACTGATGTCAGGGTCTTCTGAATTATGAATTTTAGAGTGAGTTAGGTAGTGCAAGATGTAATTTGTTATTATCAAACTCTCCCAATATATCACAAAGCATATTTCGGCTTCCTAAAAACATCAGAAGATCGTCGCCAGTGTCCAGGATGAAGAAAAGAAGAGATTACGATGGACAGCAAGTGTTTCGCAAAAACTCTGTAAATTGTGTTATAGAGCATAAACATTCCGTATGAACATCACGTTGACATTCAGTAACTAAGTAATAATTTTCGCAAATGCTGATAAACTTTGGAAAGAGGCATATTGATTTTAAGCAAAGCCTTGACGCGAGCAGGGTCGTGACTAGGTGGTGTTGCCCGGTGCGCCAGCCCGTTATGAGAGAGAGTGGGCACTCAGAGAGCAGAGATTCTAGATTTCAGGGCCACGTGGCCGATGGCTGTGGTGTTGCAAAAACACTCCCCACTCGACGTCGCTATGTTACTTACGTAAGAGAATCTTATGGCGTTCCCCATGCCCGTAGCACTAAGGTAGAAAATTACATACAAAAACACACTGTAGGTACAGCACTGGAATGCGGGTTGAAGGGTCCCGCGCCCTGATGGCCGTGAAGCGGCAAGCAATAAACACGCACCTGTATTTGGCTAACGTATTTATTTAAAAAGCACCGTACTCCAATAACACTTACACTGGCGGCGCAGTTTGCGGACCCGGTCCTAAGCACGACCGGTGGGCGATGCTGCGAGATGAAACTTCACCACGCGGGTGAATAAATGAAAATTAGTAATGCCCCAGGGTGACGAGTTGCAGGGGTTGAGAGGTACACCTCCGGGCCAGCAAAGTTAATAATAAAAAGGTTCCAGATGAGTTTAAGCTATCGATACACTAAAGATTACACACAAAGTCTTGAAGGGCCTGGAGTGACGAACACGTCGACCATCTCGGTCTGCCGCCTAGTGCCAACTGGCGAGTCCTTCCTGCATGCATGACATCGTGCCGCCAAAGCGCGGGGTGCACTCGCCGAATACATAAAAACACAAAATCATTCAAAGGACAAAGGCCCAAAACACTAGTAACAATAAAGCTTGATGATTACAGTCCCAAATTTGATCAGGGGGAGAGTCTGTTGGAATATCACGTAATCCAAATTAGCCAGATATTTGGATATACAAAACACAGGAAGAAACAGACACAGAAAGATTACGTTAAATAAATAATAATAATTAGGACACATCACTGGTAATTAATGGTTAAGCAAAACTCGTAACTGTTTGGGGAGAAAAGTTAAAGATGTTTGGGCAGCGAAGTTGGCAGCGCAGGCGAGTCCAACTTGCCGCGAGGTGCAGGGGTGTTTTGCGGGGTTTGAGGTTAATTACGAAAAAGTTTTAGAAAGACACTATACACACTGAACTCACTTACCCCTGGCCTTTATATTTTCTGCCTGCTAACTGGTGTAACCTCCATTGACGGGAACAGCATGGGAGTGCTGTAACAAGGTGTTTAACTTTGACATGAGTTTATTTCAGTTCCTGTTAAGGGAGCACATTCCTAGCATTTGATGGCAGTTCTGTGGGGCCGACGCACATGCTGATGGGACCTGGCGTCGTGGGGGCGGCGTCTGGGCGCCGCTACCTCGTGCGCCCATGTGGCCGGGTGCATTCCCACATGCCATGGCTGTACGGGCGCTCTGCCCATTCTGTAACGGTGGCTTGATGCGCACGACGGGCTCAGAGAGAGGGAGTTGCGGAACGACCCACGTCAAATGCCCCCCTCCTGGGAGCCCGTCTGTGCATCACGACGCCGCCGTTGCCTTACCTGCAGCAGGAGGGGCTACCTGGGCCGGCTGGCCGCGAGCGGATGAAGTACCTGCCTGGCTGGGTATGGTTGACGACGGCGAGGTGCCGTTGCCTTCATCTGGGGCGCCGGATCGCCATGGCAGGTGGCGCACCCAGGGTCCACTCCACGGCATGTACGTGTTAACCGGTGGGAAGGCGGTGGGCCTTCCCCTCCCCGTTGGTTGTTCCTAGGGTCCAAGTCATTCGGGTCTGGCTGCAGAGGTGGCCGCGGAGCTGGGTCCTGGACGACTGTGGGGGGAGGGGCAGCGAGTGCGCACTGTCCCCCTCCTCGTGCAGTGTTGGTGTCGGGTTGCCTTCCGTGTCGCACAGTCTGATAGCCTGCGACAGGCCGGAGAGGGCCTAGCTGTCGACCTCGTCCAGCGGCAGCTTTGCGTCGGCGACACCGGCCCCTCCTTGTGGTCTGTAGTGAACAGGCGGTCCCGTTACCGCCACCCCAGCATGGCGCCTCAGGGGCGGAGTTGGGCCGCGTCGGCAGGTGGCGCCTCGATGCCAGGCTCCGAGATGCGTACGACTCTCTCGGTGGGCTGGTGGAGCCTCACCGTGAATCTTGGGTTCGCTCGTTGTTCGGGTGTGCGCTTCGGCTCTTCCTCTCTGGTGTCGACAGTCTCTCTGCGCCGTCCGCCTTCCGCTGCCGTAGTCGGCGGTGTCTGGTCAGCGAAGAGGCTTTTTACGCATCCAGTGGGAAAGCCGTCTCCTGCACGCGGGGTGTCAGGTGGCGCCGTGCCTAGCAGGCCTGCTCTAGGGGGCGTGGTGCCTCGGGACGTCCCGTGTCCGTTGTCATATGCCGCGCGCAGGTCATCCATTGTGTATTTTGGTTACCCTACCATTGTGATATCGGACAAAGTAGGTGGTTCAGCCGCAGGCTCGCACGACCCGGTGGGGTCCACTCCATTTGGCTGCGAAGCCTGCACAGTAGTTTCGCTTGCCCGCCTAGAGGAGATGCGTCCTGACGTATACCCTCTGTCCGGGTTGGTGCTGTGCGGGGGGGCATCCTGTGGTCTTGAGCCATTGTTGTGCGTAGTGCTGCTGGTTTGCCCTTAATGCTACGTGCCGCTCCTGCCGCCTCTGTCCGAACTTCAGGGCTTACAGGTTCCTCCTTGTTGACGGGTGCACATTGGTACTCTCCCGGGAGCTTGAGGTTGCACCCCAGTAGTGCCGCTGCTGTTATTGACCGGTGGCTGCGTTCACCCGACACCTAAGTGTGAACAAGGCTGCGGGCAGATGTTCGGCTCACGTCTTGTGCCGTTTCCCCACACAGAGTCGGAGCTGCATCTTTAGATCTTGATTGCGACACACCGTGGGGTTGGCACGCCGGTAATACACCGGTGTGGTGTGGTGGTATACACCCCACTTCCCACAGGCGTCTCTCCACTTTCCCCGGTGAATTGTGACCCGTTGTCCGTAAGCAGAACTTTCGGGTAGCCCCATCTTGCGTAGAACTCGGTGTCAAGTGTTCGCACTTGGTTCGTAACTCGTGTGCTGGGAACAGCGTACACTTCTGTCCACCTAGAAAACATGTCCGTCACAACTAAGATGAACCGCTTGCCGTTCGTGGAACGTAGGTATGGGCCCATAATGTCTAGGGTGACAGTTTCAAAGGGGCGCTCCAGTAGACGTGGCTGCTGCTTCTGTTCGCAGTCGGCTCTCCGCGACTTGTATTTGTTGCAGGTTTCGCAGCTCCTGATGTAACGTTGTACTGCCCGGGTCACCCCTGGCCAGTAGAACAGGCGGCATATGTTGCGGGTTGTTTGGCACGCGCCTGGATGTCCGGCGAAGTGTCCATAATGGGCATGGCGCAGCACATTCCCTCGCTCGCTCTGGGGCACAAACAACCTCCTCGGTCCGTCCCTTAGGGGGTGGGCGGTACGTGTCTCTACACGGTCGTCGACTACTCGCCACTGCTGGACCAACGCGTCTGCACACTCCTGACATTTGTTTTGACATGTGGGGCAATCGTGTTGCGCCGCCACAACTTGGCCGTAGATGGTGTTGACATTGGACTCTTGTGGTACTGCTATCAGCTGGTATAGCTGAGCGTCAGTTGGTTGTGGTCCGGGCGGCAGGATATCTTCCCATTCCATCATGTCGCGTACGATGACGTCAGTGCGGGGCGCGCGCGACAACGCGTCGGCTAGCTGGTTGTCATTCCCTGCGACATGTTCGACCTCAAAGTTATAACCCTGCAGTGCCATTAACCATCGCGCGAGTTTACTGCGCACTTCGCGCATGGACTGTAGCCACACGAGACACCTGTTGTCAGTGCGCAGAATGAATCTCTGGTATTCCAGGTAGGCTCTGTTACGTTTCACCGCCCACACAACTGCTAAGCACTCCTGCTCATTCAAATGGTACCGTCGTTCCGTGGGGCCAAACTTGGTGCTCGAGAAGACTATCACACGTCTTGCTCCCGTGTCGCCGTACTGGTACAGCACCGCACCGACCCCTTCTTGACTTGCGTCCGTCGGGAGGTACAGTGGGCACAGTAAGTTATAGTGGTCTAAGGTTTCGCATTTCGTGAACGCAGCCTTAATGTCTCGGAACGCCTTGTCAGCCTCCGCGGTCCAACAGTATCGTTTCTGCGGGGATAGGAGCACTGTGAATGGTGACGTTATCTTCGCGAACCCCTGGATGTGTTCGCGCAACCAATTTATCAGGCCGAAAAACTAGCGCAGTTGTTTGCGCGTGCCTGGTGTTTGGCACTCCTCCACTAGACGCAGGTGTTCGGTGTTGGGTTCAATCACCTTCTCGCTGACCATGTGGCTTAGGAATTCGATGTTTGCCTTCCCTATATGGCAGTTGGGTACTGCGCATGTCAGCCCATTGATAGCTAGCTGTTATAGGACGAGCGATAAGTGGAACAGATGTTCTTCCCATGTGTTTGACCATATGAGCACGTCGTCGAGGTAGGCTAACGTGAACTCGACTGCCAGTCCACTCAGTACCTACACCATCATCGTCTGGAATGTCGTGGGTGCCCCTTTTAGGCCGAATAGCATAGCGCAAAATTGGTATTGACTGCAGTCGGGGGCCGTAAATGCGGTTTTCTCCCGGTCGTCCTGTCGCACCGGAACTTTCCAGTAACTGCTCCGCAGGTCTAGGGAGGAAAATACTTCGCTCGTCCAATGGCTGTCAGAGCATTCTTTACGCTGATGTATGGTGGGGACAGGTTTTCTGTTTGGAGATTCACGTGCCTCAGATCTACGCAGAAACGTAGCGTGCCATCTTTCTTGAGGGCTAACGTGATTTGTGAGTTGTACCGGCTGTTGGCCGGTTCAATGACTCCATCTGCCAGCATCGCCTGTATCTGTTCCTTAATGATTTTGGCCTGATGTGGTAAGTAACCCCTAGGGGGCATGTTAATAGGCTTTTGTGTGGTGAGGTCGATTCGGAGTTCCGTCACCGTAGTACGTCTCAGGATATCGTTGGCCGCGAACACTTCCCTCCTCTCGTCTAACAGCCGTTGAAAAGCCTCTCTGTAAGCTGGGGGTACTTCCTTTGAGATATCTTCGAGTCTAACTGTGGTTGAAAGTTCCCTTGATTTCGCCACTGTACTGTATGCGGTTCTGCATTCGACAGTGCCGAAGTGAATGTGTCTCGCCGCGGGCTCCACCACTGTGTTCTGCTCAGTGAGCCAGGGCAGGCCCAAGATGGCGTCCTACCCCAACTCTGGTGCGACCAAAGCAGTTGTTATGGTCTCTATGTCCCTGATGTGCACAACAATGGTGGCTTGGCCTATCGCCTGGCACTTCGCGCCCTCGGCAGCTATCTGAACGCCCTGATTGAATTTCGACATGGTTTTAAGGTTAACAAATTCTGGCCAGATGAAACTGTGTGAAGCTACCATGTCCACTAAAGCATAGCAGCGAAGGTTGTTTACACTTACTAAAATTTTGATTGACGGATGGTGTCTACTATGGATTTGCTGGAGTAGAGCGTGTTGTGGTGTCTGGTTGTTTACATTTACATTGGGGTGCACGGTGATGTCAGGTCCCGTGGCCCCTACTGCCTGTTTCCCGACTGGGACCTGATATTCTTGTCCCCTTGCCTTGGCCTTGCCAGTGCTCTATGACAGTCCTTATGCCAGTGCTCTATGACAGTCCTTATGCCAGTGCATCTGGTTGCCCGGGCAGAACTGGCACGGGAACAGGGGTGGTTTGGTTTAGTCCAGCGAGCATTGCTGTTTCGGGTTGGCATGCACATCACTCTGGGCATAATCGCTCTCATACCTTGTGTTCCTTGTGCGTTGTCGCTCGCCGCCAGTCGCTATTACCCTTGGTGTTGTTGGCTGTGCAGCTGTTGTGGATCTGTCAGCGCTTCCGCTCCCGTGCAGTGTCATGGGCGGCTGGAGCGTCTCTCTCCCGAACAGTGCGGTGGCCTTGATGAATTCTTCCGGTTCGTACATCAGTAGTGCACTAGCGAAGCACGGACTTCTGGGTGCGCGGTTTCGGAAATGGTAGTGAGCGGCTGACTCCCGCGCGTGGCGCAGTATGGGACGTAGCTCCGGCGGTAGGTAGCCTGGAGGGGCGACGCTGTCCTTGATGCGTGCGCTGCCACCCCTTGGATGGAGCGCAGGTAGTGAGGGGGTTGCGCGGCAGGTCGATGACATAAAATTGCCACCCTCGCGTACTTTCTCAACCTGCTTCAGACAATGGCGACGGCGTGGTTCTGGCATGGAAAAATCCACCGTCACTGTAACTGCGTTGGTGTGTGATTGTTAACGCCCCACGTTGGGTGCCAATTTGATGCGAGTGGGGGTCGTAACTAGGTGGTGTTGCCCGGTGCACCAGCCCGTTATGAGAGAGAACAGGCACTCAGAGAGCAGTGACTCTAGATTTCAGGGCCTCGTGGGAGACGGCCGTGGCGTTGCAAGAACACTCCCCACTCGATGTCGCTATGTTACTTACATAGAGGAATCTTATGGCGTTCCCCACGCCCGTAGCACTAAGGTAGAAAAGTACATACATAAACACACTGTAGGTATAGCACTGGCAATGCGGTTTGAAGGGTCCCGTGCCCGGATGGCAGTGAAGCGGCAAGCAGTAAGCACTCACCGGTATTTGGCTAACATATTTATTTAAAAAGCACCGTACTCCAATAACACTTACACTGGCGGCGCAGTTTGTGGACCCGGTCCTAAGCGTGACCGGTGGGCGATGCTGCGAGATGAAACTTCACCACGTGGGTGAATAAAAGGAAAATTAGTAATGCCCCTGGGCGACGAGTTACAGGGGTTGAGAGGTACACCTCCGGGCCAGCAAAGTTAACAATAAAAAGGTTCCAGATGAGTTTAAGCTATTGATACACTAAAGATTACACACAAAGTCTTGAAGGGCCCGGAGTGACGAAAACATCGACCGTCTCGGTCCGCCGCGTAGTGCCAACTGGCGAGTCCTTCCTGCGTTCATGATGTCGTGCTGCCAAAGCGTAGGAAGCACTCGCCGAATACATAAAAACACAAAATCATTCAAAGGACAAAGGCCCAAAACACTAGTAACAATAAAGCTTGATGATTACAGTCCCAAATTTGATCAGGGGGAGAGTCTGTTGGAATATCACGTAATCCAAATTAGCCAGATATTTGGATATACAAAACACAGGAAGAAACAGACAGTGAAAGATTACGTTAAATTAATAATAATTAGGACACATCACTGGTAATTAATGGTTAAGCAAAACTTGTAACTGTTTGGGGGAGGAAACGTAAAGATGTTTGGGCGGCGTAGTTGGCTACGCGGGCGAGTCCAACTTGCCGCGAGGCGCAGGGGTGTTTTGCGGGGTTTGAGGTTAATTACGAAAAAGTTTTGGAAATACACTATACACACTGAACTCACTTACCCCTGGCCTTTATATTTTCTGCCTGCTAACTGGTGTAACCCCCATTGACGGGAACAGCATGGGAGTGCTGTAACAAGGTGTTTAACTTTAACGTGAGTTTATTTCAGTTCCTGTTAAGGGAGCACATTCCTAGCATTTGATGGCAGTTCTGTGGGGCCGACGCACACACTGATGGGTCCCGGCATCGTGGGGGAGGCGTCTGGGCGCCGCTACCTCGTGCACCCACGTGGCCGGGTGTGTTCCCTGATAGCAAAATCAGCTTGATTCAAGCTTGAACCAAGCTTGCCATGACAAGTCTGCAATCTTGTCATTTCAAGCCATATGCTTGAATCAAGCTTGTATCAAGCTAACTAGTCTCCACACGACAAGTTTGCAGCAACCCAGCTAGGAAAGCTTGATGCAAGGTTGCTGCAAGCATGTAGCAAGCTTGCCTCGTACAAAGTAGGGTAGAACTACAAAAAATAGACTTGATTCAAGCTTGAATCAAAATTACCAAATAGGGCTTGTAATGGCAAGCCTGATTCAAGTCAATTGCAGGCTTGCTGCAAGCTTACATGCTATTTGGGTTCCCACATGCAGTGACTGTACTGGCGCTCTGCCTATTCTGTAATGGTGGCTTGATGCACACGACGGTCTCAGAGAGAGGGAGTTGCGGAACGACCCGCGTCAGCCTATTAAATTCCATAGCCTATCTCTACAAACTGCATCCGTTTTGCGTGTGTATTTTCTTGTTTTGTGAGATAACTTATCTGATGCACACCGCACCACTAACATGAACCGTCACACTGAATGCTGGTAGCAGAGTTGCCGCCGACGTCACTGTGCTTCAGTGTCGCCAACCAACGTGTGGGGACACACACTTGTTGCTAGTCTGCAGTGTCGTCAACAGCAAGCGCTGGCGCGCTCTTTATAATTGAAGAAGTTTGAACTTTCAGATGGAAAGCTGATCATGGAATAAACTGTTGTTATGTTGTTCTGTTTCAGATTTATTCAAGATAATAGACTTTTGACAGCTAAAGCTGTGTAAAATGATTCATATTTGAAGTGTTTAATGTTTATTCTTGTTTAATTTCTTTGAAAGTTTTGTGTACGTCAATGCAAGTTCAAGTGTATGCTATGTCTAGTTATTAAGCAAAGTACTTAAAATATATTCAGGTGCTATCTCCCAGGTATATACATTTATCTACCTAGTTCAAAAGCAGGTGGGGCAATCTGTAATGGAATTACAGTTATTTGTTGTCAATTGTGTTTTAATATTTACCTGAAAATTTAAAAGTAAATCTAACTGAGTTAATGTGTTGCTCATGATAATTATTTGTGATGAAAGACACTAATTTATAATTTTTATTCAATGTTAAAGCCCCTAAAAAACATGTAAACCTATTATTTTTAATTTGGGATAGTAATTTTTTCTCTTATCTGTATTTGGAAATAGTACTGCTTACTGAGGTAATCAGCAGAATATCTATGTTAAGGAATGCTAAACAGTAACTTACTCTGCTGAATTTGTTTCTCTAAGTAAGAGATGTTTTTTTTCTTTCTCTGAGGCGTTTGTTTGAACCTACGCTTTTGTCGGCATCCTTATTATCTTTCTTCTTGGCTGGACTCCCATACTGATAAGACGTTTGCAGCAGACAATTAAGATGACGCCTGTTACTGCCCCCGTCCTAAAGATAGGAACTCTTGGGAGCGAGTTTAGGTTGTGTTAACTTTTATAAAAGTAT
Source organism: Medauroidea extradentata (assembly GCA_003012365.1). Lineage (NCBI taxonomy): Eukaryota > Metazoa > Arthropoda > Insecta > Phasmatodea > Phasmatidae > Medauroidea > Medauroidea extradentata. Next base: position 30,562 of record PNEQ01080137.1, read on the forward strand.
TGCCATATTCAGAAGAGGCATCAACTTTTCTAGCTAATTAGATGTTTTAGTGAGCTTCAAGACAGCGTGGGAAGCACGTAAGACATCGCTCACGAACCTATCATGCTGACTTTTCATAAAAAAATAAATTTTGGCTTTGCTATAACAAGTGGAAAACTGTTAAATTTTGAACTTTAAATGTATTATTTTCATGCCTCTATCACTGTTGTATTTTACGTAAATTTTAACATGGTGAAATTACCGTACAGACTGGGAACTCTAAGTCTAACCGGAGGTATGAGTAAAAGCGCCCTTGCTCATGCCGACTGAACGAAGCAGAGAAAAATTTATGTATTAATGTTTGGTGGAAGCATAGAATGTGTTTTTTGTGTCATGTTGGGAGAATTTATTTTCTAAAATTCACATAACTTTTCATGTAGGGGAATGGCACCAAATATGAATATATTTTGCTACAGTCATCAATTCTCTCGTTCAAATAAAATTGAATAATTTTCTATCAGTAGTGTACTGTGTCTTTTTGATGTTGTCTACTATTATAATATATATACAACTCAATAATAATACACTCATTCAATAGACCTTATTATGTGTGTACAATTACAACACACTCAGCCACTGAAAATATTTACTGCAGTGTGTTCAGTATCAGTTAAATTTATAAAAAAAGTTGTTCAGCAGGTAAGGTAGGTTTATTATTGTCCAGTAACTGGTGGAAATTAAGATACAGTAGTAAGAATGTATAACATCTACTCATAGCATTTGTGTTTTTACAAGCTATGTTAACTAACACTTAACAAACTTGTACAAGAAGACATCTCGTTCTGTACAAGTGGAGGAAGTAGAAACATAAATGTCTACTGTATTTTCCTATAACTCTACTAAACTGCAACTGCCCTTCAATCCAGCACACAGCATTTTATAAGATTTTCATATAACTTAAATAAACTACCAAAAATGAAGAAGACTGAACAGAATGGTATGTACAATAGTACAAGATGTGTGTTTCTGCAAATGACTATGTAATGTGCAAGGTTGTTGAAAAGAATAGGGGTTTGTAGGACACAAATAAATTGGAATGGTCTGTGATAGGAAATAAAATAAATACAAATAAAGCAATGATTGTGCTATTCACTAAGAAAAGAGAGAGGTGGTCAAAAAGAGGTACATTTTTGGGGATGAGATTGGGAAGTTTGATTTAATATAAATATTTAGGAGTTGTTCAGGATTATTTGGTTTGGGGTGAGCAGGTGAAGAGGGTAACTAAACCTTAGTTAAGGGTGAAGAGCACTGGCTCTGCTGCGGAGGGTTTTGAGGGGTGCGGACAGGAAAGTAACGACAAGAGGAGCATGATGGTGAGACCCATTTACGATATGCAGTAGCAGCTGTGACTTACCTAGAAGAGGAACTAATATTATGTACTGTAATTACAAAACTATTGAGGAATATGCTTTCTGTGAGATGTAACTAAAAAAATAGATACATAAAAGGGCAGCTATGTGGGTTATAAATAAGTGGAGGATAAAAGGGAGAGGAAGAATAAACACCCTCAGAAATGGTAAGAGCTTTTTGGGGGGAGGGGGAGGTGTAGAAGCACAGTGCAGGAGAGATGAGGAAGTTTGAGGGGCTGTAAGGATGTTCAAGGTGGTGAGAGGTGTGGGAGCATGGGCACAGCTGAAAAGCTAGGTAACAAGGTACACAGTGAGATCTTCAGGGGAAAAGGAGACCACCAGAGGAAACTACAGAGGGTTAGAATGAGAACTGAAGGAAAAAAATCACCATGATAGCAAGAATAGGCTAGTACATAAGTGTTATGGGTTGGTGGAGGGATTGAAAAGGGGATTGGGCAGCGGGTTTCCTTGTCACCAGACAGCTGACCAATTTTAAAGTAAAATTTTAATTGAAGATTTCCAACAATCAAATTTTTTTTGCCTCACTATCATTTGTTGCATGATGTTTTCTGGATTTACAGTAGTTACTTTGCAGCAGTTAGATTATATTGAAATGAGTAATTTTGGGATGTAGGCCCACAGCCCTGTAATCAATTACATATCTCATTATTTTTTTGCCAATTTAATATAAACAATCAAGCTAACTGTTATGTTAAAAGTTGTGCAATTTTAACTATAGGATTTGGTGGACAATTTATTTTTCTTAATTGTCTTGTGCTCTCATAAATACTAAGCCTAGACAATACAGCACACACATTCAATCTCCAGAAATTAATTTTTCAGAATAATTTTTCTTGAAAAGTAGGCTAACGCAAAAATGTTTCCAACTCAGTAGGCCATGGTAAAACGTGATACAACAGTCGTCATTGTACAAGTTAATTTTCAATATATTTTCATAGGATACAACGAACCATATTGTGTGTTGACCTAAGTATATTTACGATTTCTTATTCTATATCACATTAATAAACCATTTGGCAAGAACGTAAAATTAAATATATATGACCCCATTGACATAGGCCTAGGCAAGTTTATGATTTTCGTGCATAACCTCTCACTCCTAGGCAAAAATACATAAGCATTGCTTTACAACTTGGTCTGCTTACATTAAATAGCTATAAGAAAATATGAAATTAGTAGTTTCCAGAATGTTAAACGTGGTAGACTTATTAATAAACATATATAATGAACATCCCTTTAACATAAGCTGATTGTACAAGGATAACACAGAAGCGGGAATCTATTCTCGAAATTGATTAATTTATAGATGCTGAAAATAATGCCTTTTGCTGTCCACATATTGCTATTTCAGTGTGAGTATTTTCGCAAAAAAAAAAAACATACACAATATAGGCTTTTGCCTTCATTCTCGTTTGTGAAATACTTTAACCTTTCACCATATTTACTGTTTACTTCTTCATATTTTTGTGCGAGATGAGGTCAGTAGCTTTGCTAAAAATCACCTCCTACCCAGACCTTCAGCTGAGGTTAGTAGCCTTCACTAGGGATGGGGAAAATATACTGTCGCAGCTATTTTGTCGCTGCGACAAGGCATATCGCTTGTCGCTTCTGCGACCGTGTCTAAAAGTCGCAGGGTCGGGCAGAAACAGCGACAAGCTGTTCCCACGTCATCGATACTTCGATACCTACGACCGCTTGTGTCGCCATCTGTTACCTTCTTCCCGTACCTTATGTTCCTGCAGATTAGAAGCTTGCCGTGCGTTTACATTCTGTCATTGAATTACAGCAAGAAAATATTTATAAATATATTTATTTTACGTACTGCTACGATAAATATCAGTGGATGAGAACAAAGGGTTAACTGCATAATTTGTTGTATGCTGGAGTAAACATATAGAATTTTATTTCAATGAAATATATTTTGTGGTAGTATAAACGTTAATATTTATAGAAATTTATCAAAATATTTGTATTGCTTTTGGCATCTAAAAATCCAATAAAATCAACCAACAGTCGGCTAAGCATTTCATCATAGTCTTCTGTACGAGCTTGACGCACTGGGCCGCGCCTGTTATAGCTGCGACATGCGGCAAGCATTCCCAAGTTGCTCAGTCCTCCTCGAAGAGCGACACACTGTCGCTGCTAGGCGTATATGCGACACGCCACTTGAACAGCTACATCGCTCCATGCCGCGACTCAAGGTCACGACGCAACTGTAGCTGGTGATTGTCGCTGCACGATGTTTGCCGGGACAAGCGATCAGTCGGTCGCTCACACGGCCGAGCTGCGACAACACAGCAGTTACAAGTTGATACGTCGAGAGTCGCGGCAGGGAACGATGGAGCTTGTCAAGTGGTGTGTGCGACACGTGACAGTGCGTTGCTCTTCGCGGAGGAACTGTACGTCTTGCGACATAGAAACTGTCGCTGATAGTGACGACACGCGAAACAATATGTTCTGGTTATTTTGAAGGAAGCAACACTTTTGAAACGTGTTTAATTTGTATTAATTTGCCTTTTTTGTTCACGAACACAAAACTTAATAACATTTAAAAACGACACACGGAATTTTATTTAATACAATATGCCGATACCAATGAATAAAATATTTTATGCTTATACTGTAGAGAAATTTAAAGGATAACGATTAGCAAAATAGAAATTTCAAAAATAAGGTATATATATTTTAAGACTGTGACACTATTCTATCAGTTCTAGCATATAATGTTTGCGATTGAAATACATTATAGAAAAAATTACACAATATAAAATTGTAAAATCAGTAATCATCGTAATGATTCACAACGGCTTCTTTACGTAATGAGTAATCTTAACTTTAATCGACGAATGTATTAAAAAAAATTGTTACCGAAATTCAACAGCGACTAACTCGCAGCTACTAGGAACTGCGAATTTTGTGTCGCTGTCGCAGTTTGTCGCAGTAACAGAATTATGCCGTGACTCCCATCTCTAGCCTTCACATTTAGGTCAGCAAATTGTTTACAGAATAGCTCTCAGAGATATGAAGGTCAGGGGGTCTATTCACTAACTTTTAAGGTAACCGTAACTTGAGAATTACGGCCAGTCACCTTAACATTTGCCGTAAATTTTCCCGGAGCGATTCAGTAAGCATTTTGCTTACCTTAACTTGAAAGTGAGCGACCGTAAGTTAACAGATGGGTACTAGGGTGGTGTAAACTTACTGGCTTGCCGTAACTTGTTTACAAATGT
>PNEQ01080140.1:0-18390 GCA_003012365.1 Medauroidea extradentata
TTTTCATTAGTGTATTATCATGTATGTAGGTCAAATTTTTTTTTTATTGTTTAAAATTATATTTTGTGTAGGCCTAACGCAATTTAGCGTGTTTAGGATGAGGAAATGTGTTTTGTGTAGGTCTCAAGTGGTTTTTACTTATTTAAGATGAGTAACTTAAACTTTGTTTATGTGCATGGCTACAGCATTTTCGTGGGCTAAAGGATAAGATATGCATTAACGTGTTTCACAGTGTATTAAAATGTTTATTAAATAATCTTTCACACCCCCCTCAGTTCTTGTTTTCGTATTTAATAAACGTAGATAAGAAAAACGTGTGAGATAATGGGCCAAGATTGGTTCTTTCTGAAGTGAATTTTATTTACAAACGGCTGGAAAGTCAACAGAAAATGGAAGCATGTGCGACAAACGTAAGTACTGTAGAATGTGTGCCTGTGAAATGTTTATTTTTATAATACTGTAGATGCAAAGATATTTTACTTGAATGCACTTTATACTGTATAACTTAGTTTACCTCCCACAGTTTGTTTTATGTTCGTCTGTTACAATTTTTTTCTGTGCTTAAGGGTGCAAAGATATTTGACATCTTTATAAATTATTACGTACATAATACTATAATAAAATAAACTCACGCCCGACGACATTTAGTAACGGCCGCGGCAGCGGTCATTATTTATCGAATAGGGGTAGGAATGGGGGTGGGGGGGGGGTTAGAGACTTTTTGTTTACAAGCGGACCAAAAAAAAGGTACAGGCGGATTATCCGGCGTTTTGAATTATCCGACACCTCGGCCCCCTCCATTAAAATGGTTAATCGAGAGTTGACTGTATATAAAATAAGTAAAGCATGTAACTAAGACACTAATATTACATTTTAAAAATTAGAGAATTTGTAACATAAAACTTATGAATGGTAAAGAATATTACGTGGTTGATAAAATTAACCTAACTAATTAGGCAATGTACCACTGCAATATTTAAAACTTGCGTAAGTACCATTATGTTCCATGTTCCAGAAATGTTAAGCTGGATTTGTTAACAACACGTGGAGGATTCACCAACCTGTTGTGTTGCCCGTTTCAATGTTCTGTTCAAGGAATTTTCTGCTGGCAGTTTTTTTACAGGACTTATAGTTTTTGTACATAAATTATGGTGAGTCATGGTTAAAACTTCCCTATCTTGTACCAGATGATTACAAGAAACATTTTCTGTTACACAGTGAAAGACAGTTCTCACATCATAGACACTATAACACGTTATCATACGAGGACCATGACCGATCTTGTGCCCTACATCATTGACGTCACTTTTATCTTGGCACTCGACATCTAGCCAGTCTTCCCGCTGCTGTTCAAACTGAAATGGTTGTAGAGTATTTTCACTAATATTAAATTCTTCACGTAAATATACACACAGAAACACGACACAAGTAAGGAATACACTGATGTATGTTTACTGTACTGCAATAAAGCAGGAAGGTCAACTTGCGTATGATTATTTGTCACTGTTGTGCTGTGTTGCCTAGCACGGCTGGCCAGTTATGAGCAATGCAATATCACCACATGCTTGCTATTTGTCTGTCTCGTCCCAAAGTTTCGGCTTGGTGCCAGGCATTTGCACTGGGTTTGGAGCATTTATTTTGTATTTCTTTTATCGTGAATTTACAATTAAAAACAAAACTAGGAAATCTGTGTTGTGTGTCCCTTTTATAAAGAAGTGAAGACCTTTAGTAGCGAGTTCATTAAATATTACTTTCTTTTATTTTGCTCGAGAAACCGTGTAAGATATTTAAAATATACAGCATTCAGTCTTCACAGCATCATATCTCTTACATGTAAATTATTATTTTTCGATGCTACTTTCAAATTATTAAATTACATTCAATTTATCTCCTTGTTTATTATTATTGGTAGCGTTGTTGTGTGGTTCTCATGACTGAACTGTGTTGGAATCTAATTGCTATCTGGGGAAACCCGAGATTTGAAGTCTGCACTGTCGCTGCGACAATAATAATTTCTGAGGGATTAAATGGTCTTATGGTGTAGCAAAGACACACTGAATAAGACTTTGTTGATTCTACAGCTGAGGTACAGATGGCATTACCGTATTTGCCGGCATATAAGACAACTATTTTTACATATTTTTGGCCTTCAAAAATTGCTACTCGTCTTATATGAAGGTGCAAATATTTTTGGTTCCCTAAAAATCGTTTGTAAGCTAAGCTGTAAGCTGTGGAGTTGTATGATGTTTCAAGGAGTTACGTTTTTCATCACAAATGAAAATAAGTGACCCGTTTTTTTAGATAAAATTTACGGTACGAAATTTTTATGAGCGTCATTCATAATAAAGGACACTTCCTCGCAGCGAAGTGGCGATCAATGCAGCTGGAGACTTATGTCTAGGTACTTACACGATGAAGCCAGCTTCGGTTGTTTCCGTAACCTTGATTCGGGTATGGCCGGCCTCTCCACTTCCCCTTGCACCTCCTCTAACGATCTCAGGTCTGCGCATGCGCAAACACTAAGCGCGTCGCAGACGCAAGGTACTGCAGCGACGCACGTGTAGCCCGCCAAGTCCCTCTCCTCTCCCCTTTCCCCTCCCCTTCAAACCCGTGACAACACAGGCCTGTCTGATGTTCGTATTTAACTTTGATATTGTATTTCACCAACAGAGAAATATTGCAGTGCATTATTGTAGAAGCCACTTCGACCAGAAAAAAAAACTAGAAATGATATTATTTGTATGATACTTCCTTCTATAATTTACAAGGGCCCCATAACAACGAATACATGTATTTATCTTCACCGTGTATTAGTTTTAAAGTGTATATCATTTTATTAGACAATGAATGCCAATTAAAAATTTATGAACAGAATAATTTCACTTTAGGAAGAATTAAATGCTCCAATCATAATTTTGGATTCTTTCTATATTAGTAAATTAATTTTAGCAGTCAAATTAAACCAAATTATTCATACTGATATTATGTTCTTTCTGAAAGCAATGCTGTAGCATACATGAAATATGAAACTTACTAGCAATTGCTGCCTCCTTATTGTTGCATTAATTTATTTAGTATTGTTTTGTTAAGTTTTGATTTAATTCCCGCTGCATTTATGAAGAAGAGTGTCAACCAAATTACATTTTCGATTTTATTAGATTTGTGTTAAATTAAAACACTAAAATACGGGGTGATCAGAAGTGGAGGCGCAAGGGGTTAATTTAGTTCCCTTTCCATTGTACGACAGGGAGCTGCGAAGAATGATAATAGTTTTTAAGTCTTGGAAATCTGTTAATGGCTTCAGGTGCGTTGCTATTGATACTCTATGAATAATATACTTATTTAATTTGTACAATTAGTTTGATTAGTTTATTTTCATCCTGTGGACTACAGTAAAAAACAAATACATTTGTATGTACTGTAGTATACAGGTTAAGAGGACTATACACCTGATGTAATTTTGCCCGTTTGATGCACAGAGACAGTGAAGCGATAAGGTTCAGTTTTCCACACTCGACGATAACAGCATCGCCTTTATCCGCGGCGCGCCAAACTGCATGGCGAGAAGTGTTTTCCTGCTACTATTTTCATTATGGGACTTAAAGAGGAGACCCTACAATTTTACTTGTGAAACGTTTGTAATAAAGACAACGCATGCTTCCAACGTTGTGTTTTACGAATCTAGGTGAATTTTTTTTAGTTGCAGCTGTTTTAATAAAAGCCATTTTAAAGGGCCTCCAAAAACATGATTCTAATTAGCATGTTTCATTTTGAAAGTGTTAGAAGCCTAGTTTTAAAGGTGTTCTTTTTTTTTAGAATACGTTTAGCTGTTTCGTATAAATAAAGAATATGCGTAGCACGGCACGCTACAAAACTGTTCATGCGTCAGGTGCACAAGTCCCTTAAGAAATACATATTTGATTGGGAGGTACACTTGCAGCAGAAGCATCTTGAAGCGAAAACGGGAAGGGAAGTGGGCTTAACAACTCGTCAAGAGCCAAGATCATTAGAAACGGCAACACATACACAACAATAGTTCAAAGGAACTTGGGAATGAATCGGTCGTGACCTTTCGTTAAGAACTCCATCCCAGTATTCGCCCAAAGTGACTTCGGGAAACAATGGAAAACAGAAATCATGATGACCGGAGACTGGAATCTAACACGTATTGCACTTTAACGCGAGTGAGCGAGTCCAATGTTCTAACCGTTCTGCTAACTCGCTCGGTAGTCGGCAAACAGATACAGAATTTATTTCAGCATATTTTTGGATCAAATGGGACGACGAAGAGAGTTTTTCATAGCAGAACGGGCGCAAAATTTAGGGAAATATTGCCTCTTCTAAAAAATAAAATAAATGACTTCTTTGCCACCGTCAAAGTAAGTTACTTTGTTTTTGTAATACATATTTTTTTCTCAGCAGTGGCATTTAATGTTTTGCTGTGCGGTGCTAATATGCTAAAATTATTTTTGTAGTGATTATTTTGCTTATAATATCTCAATTTTTCTTAAAAAGCTGTATGTTCAGGTTTTTCTCTGTTGCACTAAAATGCTAAAAATGATTGTTTTTTAAAAGTAATTAGGCTATATGGTCAAAAATCTCAAATTTTTTCAACAGTTATAGTAATTTATGTCTTTGCAACCCTAATTTGTTAAAACTATTGTGTTTTTGTAGTAATTACTCTGATGAAACATATTAAACATATTTTTTAATATTTAAAATTTACCAAACAAATACAAAATAATTTCCCCCATTAAACAACGTGTAAGATTTCAAACAAAAAAAAACCGGGGCGTATGCAATAGGTAGTAACAAAGGATTTAAAGAGTAGCTGTCGTTGAGAAAATTCACAGAACAGTAAACAAAATGTTTAATTATTAACTTTGGGGAACTAATCATACATCAGTTATCTATTACAAGCACATCACATTTTATTACGTTAAATCTTTTAAACATGTTTATAGGATGAATTATTTTGTACTTTAGAGTTCGGCATTTAAAATCATGGTATATTTAAAAATATATTTATTTAAAATTATTTCCTGCGTTTAAGTCTCGTGTGTGTGAAATTTTGCAATCATATGTATTAAACTTAATACTATTTTTTATTACAATTTTCCCCCTCTTATGTTGCAATGTCGTCCAGTTCTGAGCTACGTCTATGGTTTCAGGACTCTAGTTCATCCGGAAATCATTTTAAAATCCATTACGAAATTTGTACCGTACAACAAGACCAGAAAGCCAGCGAGATAATAAAACCCTAAATTAATACACTGTTTATTGTTACCGAACAGACAAACAGGCAAGAAAGAGAGTTTTTAAAAAAGTGTTTAAAATTCTGAAATTTGTTCAACATTTGCACTTTATGTTTTACTATGTTCTGCTGATAATATGTTAAATTGGTTAGGTTTTGTAGTAAATAATTTGTTTAAAATATCTCAAACTTTTTCCAACAGTTTTACTTTATATTTTGCTGTATTATGACTTGTGTTTAACAAGAACACGTGGCGAGATTCGACAGCTGTCTAGTGCTGTGACACAATGATAGAGGAGGTGGGGTGAGTACCGGACAGCTGTGGATATGATGGTGCGGCAAGGGGAGGGCGAGATACCGAACATACCCGAATCAAAGTTACGGAAATGTCCGAAGCTGGCTTCATCGTGTAAGTACCTAGACATAAGTCAGCTGGAGCGCGTGCCGAGATACTTTGTCTCGCCAGACTACAACTCTCGGGCCGAGAAAACGAGGATCTAGGTCCGCATGCTTACATCCTTTGTCTCGCAAGCGCACAACTCTCGGGCGGAAAACCGAGAATCTAGGTACCGTACCACACATTCATGTGTCTACCATCTAGTGCTAGGCTCGCAGACAACAGCGCACAGGAATGCAATGACCTTGCAAGCAGCTGTTGTAGTCCGGCGTTGCCATGTAGCACACGGCGTGTCTCAGTCTGGCATTGCCAAGTCGCGCACACCTGCCGGCAACTGATATATCGCCGGCCGCCGCCGTGCATTTCCTTGGCTCTTGGGTGCCCGGAGAGCAGTAGTAGCCAATGTTTCTCATTTATGTGTCTACTACGAGGTTTATACGACGGTAATAAATGCATTGCAAATATTTAAACTACATTTTTAATGTTTCTGGCAAAGGAAAAAAAATATTTTTCTGTTGGTTATTTCAAAATTAGTAATTTACTTTTTTCAAGATTTCCTACCTTCAAAACCATGACTCGTCTTATATGCGGGGTCGTCCTATATGCCGGCAAATACGGTATAGTGTCCAGTGTACAAAACGCTATATTTCCTTGCACCCATACCTATACCTAAGTTTTATTAGCATTAAGATTCCACTTTACCTCTGATGTACAAATACTTAGTTTTCAAGTCGTAATATTTGATTTAGAATAGAAATGAAAAAAGTTTGCTTGTAAAATCAATTTAATATGCATGTTCTTCAACAATTTTGTACTAAATTTACTTTATGTGTTAAATTCAATTTATGAACCGAGATGAAAAATTGTATACAACTGATTTTTTTTTCTTTTCCACTGTTCATGAATTGCATTTAACAAGTAATACATATTTAGCTCAAAAATGTTAAAGAACATATACATAAAATTGGTGATATAATCAAACATTTAATATTTAAACTACAAAACAATACAACTTGAAAACCAAGAATATGTACATCAGGGGGATATTGTGGAATCTCAAGTGTTACTGATACTGTTTTCTACACAAGTACACGGTACACCCACTCACTGTTCAACACTGATTGTTTACTACTCTTTAACTGCTGATTATTTATTGTCCACTATTACTTCTCTATTCCACATTTCACACCTACTCTGTAAAAAATACAATAGATACACTATTATAACACTACAGATCACATCCTTAAATTCTGAGCACAGTGAAATCTATACAGCCAATTAATTACTTACTACTATGTTTATACTACAGTAGAACCCCGATTTAACGAAATGCCTCAGGACAAGAAATTGTTTACTCTAAATCGATGTTTCGTTAAATCCAACTTCATATTCTACCCCCCCCCCTCCCCCAAAAAATTAATTCCTCGGACATGTTTCGTCGAAAATGAAGGTAATTTTAAGAAAGTATGATAGCCCACAACAATAACATACAGCAGTTACCACCAATAGATAAGCCGCGGCCAGAAAAGAAAAAAATTAGGCGAAAAAACTTTAGAAACTACCAGTGTAACACACGTTAAGCACGCACCCAGTGAGTTAGGCCACTTGCTCGCGCATCAACACGTAAAAGTGATGATAAACACCGCAGAGTCGTCTTTCTTTCCGTCTCCCTCCTGCTTCTCCAAGAAAATTCACGAAATTTCCATTTAAAAAAAGCAATGAAAACTGAAGTAAAAGACCACGAGATAACAGTAAAATAATAAATATGCGCAGCGGCAGCCACTGTAAATTACAGGTCGCCGCGTTTGTGAAACAAACTGGTTGCTGTTCGCTAAAAATACTTTGCACTCAAAGCACTTTTTAGCATCGGCGAAAAATATAATTTACCTTAATAAAGTCGTCGTAAAAAGTCTGCAAATATAATATACTAACAACATATTTCTTTTTATAGATAAGTTGGTTTTATCACGAGACGTGACAGAAAATAATCGCGCTCGACACCACTGCATTCTATCGGTAAAAGATTCATTGATAAAGCACGCTGCATGGTAGCACACTCTGACGGAGACGCGAAGCACTATCTGCGTATTAGTACCCATGCTGTCCGCTGCCACGCTGTGTGGACTGGGTTTCTAGATGCTCGTTCACTCTCCAGCCACAATGATTAGGATCTAGGTGCACGTTTGTTATGCAACACAGCGTCGTTCGCTCGACCATCTTTGTTTAGCCGCACACTTAGCTCAAATTCACTCCCGCTGCCAAAGTTTTCAACAAATTTTAACAATATTTTTTTGTTTCTCGACGGATGGTTTAACACTATCCACGGAGAAAAATGAATACACTGCGGCCAGTAAACGTATTCTTAACAGACTTATACTACACTTTATATTTTATTTTATCAAAGTTACTTAGTTATTTCCAAAATTTTTGGTAATTTTTTGATAGGTCCTAAAATCCTTTCGTTAAATCGCTGTTTTCGTTAATCCCGAGTTCGTTAAATCGGGGCTCTACTGTATTAACAAATGGTTGGGAAAAAAACAGGTAAGCCAAAAAGAAAAATTTTTAATGGTTCCACAGTGACTACTTCATTGTGAACTAACAATATACGGTGGATATACAAACACAGGAAAAGGCAAATATATTTAACATACCTAATTGGTTTAATTCTGAATTCTATTCTCAAATATAAAAAAAATTAATTGTTGAGCAACATGTTATCAACCAGCTGTCTCAAAAGAACAACATATAATAAATATGATTCATGGAGGGTGTGTGGCTATTTTCCACTCTTATGCTATAAATCATGACAGGCAAAAAAGTACAGTGTACATTTGATTATCCAGGGAAGGATTAACTGGGTTGTGAAATACTGTAACCATGCAATTTAAAAAAATTTTAAAAAAAATATTTTAACTTATTTCTGAAACTCTGCATTTGTTATGTGTAGGGCATGATTTATAACAGAAAATGCTGCATAACATACTTGCAAAGTATTATATTTATTATGACCTTCGTAATGTCTCAAAGAGGTACGATATTAAAAACGTGCCCTTGTAAGTTGTGCCTGTGTTCAGCAAGTGAGCCCTTGTGAAGCATGCTTGGGAGGCAGTCCCGTCATGCGAGATGTGATGTGTGCATATTGTTCCTGCCAGCGCACACAGTCTCATTTGGTGAATGTTTTCCTTTGCAGCAGCTTTTTGTCACTGCCATGAACATTTTAGTTAGTGTATTATTTCCCTCACTTCCAGACCAGTAATATATGTGATACAAAATATGTATTGTTATCAATACAACAGATGCCAAAAATTATGAACTGTAGCGTAAAGGGTAAGTTTCATAAAACAACTTTCAGATACATAAGCGTGCTGTGACGTGCACTGGCACATAGCACTTACTTGGCCTCTTATCACATAGTAATTTTAATTTTTTTTATTAATGTTTTGTTGTTGTTCATATCTAGGCCAACGTAACAAAGTATAATGATGTATATTGCAGGATCCAACAGATTAATCGGGGATACTAGTAAAGAAATTAACATTGGAAATTTATTCAAAATTTAAATTTTAACAGTTAAAGCAAGATAAAAGTAGTAAATTTTACGGGTCAAATTTATCTGATTTACATTGTGTTTGGACTCATTTTAAAGCTAATTTAATTTCAAGCAAGTTATCTAAGTAACTTTTTCTTATATTTTGCCTTGTTTGGATTTTTAAAATTTCAAGTAGCCTCTTAGCTTGCTTCTCCTGGAATGGGATTTACCTGGCTGGCAGGTCAGAGGTCACTCGTTTGGAGGCACGTACAGAGACATGCTGGAATGTGGCAAGGCAGCATGTCGTTAGGCCTTCGACGTGCGTGGTAGTGTCGTGTGCAACAAAACTCCGAAAAGGTGGTGATCAGCGACATATTGATGACGCAGCACATCCCCAATTAATAAACTAATGAACATTTAGCTGGTATGGTGGAACAAAACGCTTTGCGAATTTGTCAGTAACTATGTTACATATATATTTCATGTTACAAGTGTCATTTGACCAGCTTTTCAAACAACTTGGGTCCCGCTGTATCACTCCTCCGCTCGGGCGAGGAAGTCAGGGGTTATTAGTTGGGGCGTCATGGCGGGAGGAAGAAGACGTTATTAGATGTGGGAGAGGGGCTGTGAAGTCTATAGGGTGGATTCACCAGTAAATTGGGCAGTACTGCCATCACTAGATTCTTTTTGTTTTTGCTTTGATCATTGAGTGGTTTTATGGGGCTCATAGGCACCGAAATAATTCGCTATGTACGGTGGCAGACAGAGCAAGCAGCAACGCTGGACTGAGCCAATAGCCTCACCTTGCAAGGTCATTGCATGCCTGCATGCTGTTTCCGCCGCCCAGTCAGCCGTCAGCTACTCAGCCACTTCTAGTAAATCAACTGAAAAAGTAAATTATTAATGCCGTTTTTACACATGCGTGCGAATAAGAAAAAATGTAAATGTAATTGTTAATAAAAAGTTATGTTAATTCATTTTCAGATTTCAAGATTTTTGTTTTCTACTAGACAAGTAGCGGCACACACAAATCTATGGTACCTAGATCCTAGTTTTCTCCGTCCAAGTCTTGCTGACGAGAGAAAGGATCTTGACGTGTACTCCAGTTGTACTGATCGGCAAACGGCACACATTTCGCTGCGAGGCAAAAGTGGTCTGTGTCACAATATAACGCCCATTTAAATTATGAATGGTAAATTTTATGAAAAATATGGGCCATTTGTATTGATTTGCAACTGAACACGTAATCGGCACGCCCTCTGTCCTCTTATGTTGAAACCATTTTAATAAACAGGAGTCCAGGATGCTGAAATTCGATTCTTTCATCACCTTGCATTTATCCAAGCCACTTGAACTGTCTGCTGTTAAAGTTAATTAAAGAATTTTTTTCACAATTTTTTATGATGTCTCATACTGTAGTGTTTATAACATCATACTTCTCTGCAAGTTTTGCAATTGTTCCCCCGCACTGAAACCTTTCTATAATTTTAATTTTACTCTGTATGGTTAATGACACTCACTTAATTTTTGTGCAGTTCCCGACATGATTCCGAACACTAACGTTTTACAACAGTGCAACTGCCTGCCAAATTCTACCACTTAATCCATCAACTCTCATGCGTGTGCGTGTGCTGAACTCTAAACACAGCTGCACACCGCGTACGTGTGCTGTCGCCTTAATGCCACGTAGGAATGTACATTCCGCTCACATGGGCAAGCGCGTAGGAGAAGACAGCTTGTTCATATTAAAACATACTACTTACATCAAACAAATGAAAACAAGTGTGCCTTACTTTATACTGTATATCAATAAACATAAATGTGAATGCTTAACCAAATATACAGACGGAAACTTGTGAAGTTACCAGAATTTTACAAGCACATTAAATAAATTTGTTATGTTGTAAAAATAAATTTGCATGATAAAAAATCGTGGATAATCTGCAAACTGGATAATCGAGGTTTTACTGTACTATGTTACCATATCAAGTGGAAAAGAAATTAAAACTCAAAAACCTGTGGTTTATTCTTTTTCTTCATATAAAAATACTATAACTAAAAAATAATCGCACCCTTCACTGCAGATTCCGAAACCTCATTATTTTATATTTTACTAAAATCCTGCCAAATAAATCAAATTTATGCAAGTCAATATGATCTAAATGAATGCATAGAAAATGTGTGTTAACTTTATGTAATTGACTTGATTAATAATGAATCAGTTATTTGTTACATCCATTAGAGTTGATTTTAGATCTGTAGCTGAAGAGATGGTCTGGGTGTAAGAAAAATATTTATTGTTTTTGTCTCCTTTGATAATATTTATTTTTACATCCCAAAACACATGAAACTGTATTTAGTGTGTACTACTACAAGGATAAACAACAGCAGTGGCCCAAGCAACAAATGCCCGAAGGTGGATTTTGCCAGGGAGAGGAGAAGCAACGGTAGTAACGACTGTACTATCAAAGACTTGACAATTTGATGAGGGTTTTAAAATAAATATATAGCTGCTGTGTTCTCACCGTGCATTTGTGGCCGCACTGGTGTGATTGCCAGCTCTCGTAGTCACTCCACACAAGAGCAATTTTTTAACAATTTTTTTGACAAGCGGATGAGCAGTGTTTATAGATTATTTAGACACTCAGAGTCAGTCATTACTCCTGGATAATCGGGAGGACACTATATTATAATGAGAACATGAATAACATACAAAAATTGGTTAATAGACAGACAATACAAAAGCTTTAACCGAAAAGAATTGTTGTGATAACTAACTCTGCATCACAATGTTAGAAAAAACAAAACATCGTCTTTCAGTTAAACAAAAATTGAAATGCACAAGTGGATGAATAAGAATAAAACTTTTTGTAATCATCACTAAAAATCCACATTACACGACCACATAACCTAGCACAAACAACAACATGTGCAGTACTCAGTTAACAAATTACCAGAAAGTCTTAGCCATGGAAAACTTTGTCTACCACCTTACCACCCAAACATGAAAAGACTTCATAACTGTGGTTTAAGAGCAAGTCAATTTAAAAAATGTCACTTGTAATTTGAAAACTGTGAAACAACCGTGCAAGAATAGATTAAGCAGCATTAAGTGAAATTCTTGGCTACCTCTTAGCAACAGTAAAAAGAAAATGGAGAATGGTAACTACTAATATATTAAACTGTTTGACAAGGAAATTGACATGCTCATAACAAACTAGATGGTGCTGATAGTGATAGCAGTGATTGTTAGACAACAGACTGAAAGGCAGGAGCAGTAGCCATTACTGCAGAGTTTACCAAGTGCAGTGTGCATGTAAATAAATATACTGTAGTAAGCAGCATAAATAATGGATGAAAAAAACTTCAAATAAAAAACTGATATTGAGCTCAAATTTATGTGCAACAAAGGAATGGTTTTTAACTTTAACATTTAGTAAACATGGTTATGAAAATGCCACAATAAAATTATTGGAAGCAGTCAATGTTTCCTACTTTTCTTAAAGTGACCAGACAGTTTACTTTATTCCTATCTCTGCCCCCCCCCTCCTGAAAGGTTTATTTGTCCCTCCTCCCTTTCTTTGGGTGATATCAAGACGTTAAACTAAAATGTCACTAACCATGCTAGTCTGAAAGCAAAGATACAAAATGGCCAGGCCCTGAAGTCTGAGATTGAAACACTATTACAATTTCAACTACCCATTGCTTAACATTAAATATGTAACAGTAAAGACAATTTTTACACACTGCAGTACAAGCACGCAGCACAAATGCTCTACATCAGACTGATTTTGTCAGACTAAAAGACCAAAGAAGCTGGACACATACTAGACTTACCTCTATTGGAGGATAATAGGACACAGTTGGAGCTGAGTCACTGATGCAATTAAGTAATAACGTGACCAACACCAGTGAGTAGTAGATTACGTACATGACAAACTGGCGGTACAATCTTGGATCAGTATCCTGACACAACAAAAGAACTAAATTACACATCTGCTAGCTTAATGTCAACAGTTCATGGCATCATATTACACAGAAATACCAATACTCACATCCCTCAGTGATTGTTGTATTTCAGAATGTAACCGAGGTGCACCACACACAGCAAGCAGCAGCCAGAATAAGAACAGAAGACCTGATGTTCTCAAACCTTTCCACCGATTGAGAAGTATGAATATCACTGATAAGGTCTGTGCACAAATTTCAATATAACATAACTCTCAGATGTACATTAAATTACATGTAAGCACAAAAACTTTATTTGCTAAACTTTTGTAAAAGTACATATTGTAAATTAAAACCTTCTTGTTTATTACAAACTAGCCGAAATCATACACAGCTTCAGACATATTGTGCAGGTTGCCCCGCGCTTGCATATAACTTTTGGACTGGAACCTGTTTTTGGAACTACCTCCAAAGGACTCTTAATTTGTGCTTCGTGCGCTGTTCCTTTCATTCCCTTCCCCTTTGACTCTACGCCAGTTGTGTTGTACATGCCCCCCTATCCGCTGTACCCCTTTCTTCCCCCACCCCTCCTTCAATACTAGACACCTACAAGCTCGTGGCAAGCCTGACATTTGTGTTACGTCGGCCAGCGGTGGCGGTACCCTTCTTGCCTTGGTAAGTGCTCTCGTGTGTGGTTGGTTTTATCTTGATTTAAACTTAACGTTAGTTTTCATTCGGAGTTTTGTAAAGTTTAACTTTGATTATTTTACTGGCTTCATATTGCCACTGAAGGCTTTAATTAATTGTAGTGTTTCCCACACGAGAGTAATTTGCCGATAGGCTTTTAATCCCAGACCTTTTCATCAGCCAAATTTCCTAGCCAGACCACTGGTTCAATTTATGAGGTTTGTGATTGGTTGTTAATTAATTTGGATTGGTTTGTTGTTGAAACTGTTTGTAGGCCCATGTGGTTTATATGTGATAATACAGTTGTTTTTCTGAAATTTATTTGTGTTTGGATTTTAAGCATACCTAGCCTATTTCTATGATTGGTAATCATTTTGGAATGTTTCTTCATCTAATTGAAGTTCCAATACATTGTCAATGCTCAATATACAGTCCATGTTTACTCTACTCTAGTCCACCATTCCATGCACTGCTCTGCCGGTCACGTCTGCCTACTTTCAAACACATTGTGTAGTCAAGGTAAAATACAGTTAATGTATAAAAACCCATAAAAAGTAATATTTATTATAAAAAAATTATTATCTTTATAACACAGTAATATAAATTGACTATACATATTTTGTGAATAAAATCATATTTAAAACAAGATTCTAGCTATGAAACAAAAATTAATATTGGTGGTATAATATCACAAAATGAGTCTCAGTGCCTTTTCAAATATGTATGCATCACAGATATTTGAACTTCATAAACATTAGCTTAGCTTAAATACCATGAACTAAACCATAGAACAGCTTATCACTGTGTAATAGTAAACTGAAAAACAAGGTAATACATGAATGACTGAAATCACCACAAGTACTCTAATTTTTAATTGTGAGGGTAAACGCAAAATACAATAATTGATACAGGGAAACAAAGGCTGCTAGGCAACTAAATACATCTTAAAATTAAATAGAAACATGTACTCACAGAGTATCATGGAGGTTGACAGCTATAAACACGAAAAGGACGACACATTTTGCGCAAATCACTACGTTTCACCACGCATGGCTTCGTCGGGCGAAGAGAAGACACTGTACTGCAATACGGCAGACGGTAATTGGTTAAACTAGCGGCCAGAAAGTGAACTAGAGAGGTAGGCGGCAGATTTAGAAATGATTTGTGGTTATCGGAGGTCGAGGCCAGATGGCTGTCTGGATTTAGTTATGTATTGGTGGGCCAGTTTCCATCGCCTTAGTTCTGTATTATTGATGGATGGTGTTAAGGCTTTTACCACTCTGGTTGTGTAACAGGAATCAAAATCTAGATTGTGGGATGCTGCATGAGCTGCAACTGGCTCATCTAGTCCTGCCACTGCAGCCCGACGGAACATGTCTTGGCACTTGTGGATGCCCATCTACAACCATGGATGCAACAGCTACCATCGTACATCAAAGACACAAACCACATTCTGGAATGCCTTAAAAACCTGGACACTATCCCTCCCAATTCATATCTGGTCACAATTGATGTCACCTCATTATACACCAACATACCACACACAGCAGGATATCAGCCATAGAACACTTCCTCAACAAAAGATCTCCGGACAGCAAACCATCCACTGCATTTCTAGTCAAAATAGCCAAACTCGCATAAACCAACAACTGCTTCAGGTTTCAGAACGAAGTGTACCTACAGGTCAGAGGAACAGCCATGGGTACTCGTATGACTAACTTGTTCATGGGCAAACTGGAGGAAAACTTTCTGAACCACCAACCTACACTACCATTCTGCTGGATGCCCTTTATCGATGACTTCTTTATGATTTGGACCTCCACAGAAGATACCCTTGCCAGCTTTCTAGATGACCTGAACTTCCACAGTATGCTCGATTTCACCTAGTCATACTCGCAGTCTCACGCAGTATCCTTGATGTGGAACCCACCCTCCACAATGACCTGATTCAAACTTCAGTTCACACCAAACCCACTAACAGTCTGCAATACCTTCATTTCAACAACTATAGGTGATTCGGAATAAAGAGAGCACTCAAAAAAGCCCTGATTAATTTATATTTTCTGCCAGTTTATATCTTTCTGCTGCATGTTAACATCAACATTTCCACGTGCTTTTATTTACGTAGGCTTGTACAATGTTTACATTTACATTACACTGCTCCGATAAATGTTACTACAATATCTACTCATTAAATGCACGGGTGCTGAATATATGCTATACTCAGTAGTAATCTTAGTTATAAATACATGCGAGTTAACGTCTTATAGCACTGGTTTTTCTGTGTCTACTCGAACGGCACTATTACCGTTACGAATCTCGTAAATGTGTGCACAGTATATTCTAACATTTAAACTAAAACCGCCACTAAAAACATACACGACACACGCAACTCCAGAATACAAATTCCGTTCAACATACAGCAATGAACGACGACGACGCACGTAAAGAGAAACTATAAATAACGTATGTTCTCAATATGTGAAACAGGGGAAAAAAATGATGTTTCTATTTCCAGATAGTATACTCAGGCTGGCGATCATAAAACAAAACAACTTACAATACTAATGACTTCACATAATTTACCAATGATATTCATAAACAGTTACTTCTAGTACTTTTGAATGTGTTTATAAGAAACCAATATTTATTACACTGTGGACAAACAAACTGAATGACGCAACGCAATTCGCTTCCAAGCGAAACTTGGCGAAGCGGCGAAAACCTAACTCTGATGCCATCTGTCGGTGGAACTTTAAATACTTCTGTGGCGCGAATCATTAGTGGTGTCTGCCAACGACAATCGGCTCGGTTGTGTCGCTTTGTGCTTTCGCTAATTAAATAAAATTATATAGTCAGTTGGTATGTAAATAAGAACTTAAATAAACATTTTAAAGTATATTAAGTACAGAGAGGTCATTTGCATTTGATGTTGTTTCACTAATGCTGTATTCAAATAAGAACATACACGGAACTACATGCTATTATTCACAACCAACCATACAAACAATAATGTACCTGTTGTTAATGTTGACTTATATGCAGTAACGGCTAGTAATTTTTTTCAAAGGTTAAATCTTTAGTGCTCACTTTATTCCGAATGACCTATATCATCCGTTCCATGCTAAAAAATCCCTACCATATAGCCTTGCCACTAGAGCCAAACGAATATGTTCCAGTGAGGAGGACCTTAACAAACAGTGTGACCATACAGCTCATGCATTCTGTGACAGAGGATACCCGAAACAACTGGTCCACAACCAAATCCAACTAGCCATATCTGGTAAGGGGACTCCTACCAAGACCAGGAGCACTGACATACCTCAAGTGGTACCCTATCATGAAGGTCTAGACAAACTCAAAGCCATTCTCAACTCTGGTCACAAAATCTTAACATCTTCACCTCTCACTCAGAACCTATTTTCCAAAGAACCTAGACTGGTCTTCAAACGCCCTCCGAATCTCCGAAACAAACTTGTTCGCCCCAAACTACCGTCTAGTCCAGCGGTCACCAAACTACGGCCCTCGGGCCATATGCGGCCTGCGATAAAGTTTTATCCAGCCAGCGGACACGATTCTAGTTTGATAGATAATTCAATAAGCAAAGATCAAATTTATTTTCGGTAACCAATTAGTAATTTTACAATTATAAGGCGGTGAAAATGGAGATAAAATGTCGAAACAAATCCAAATTTGCATACACTTTTATCGTACCGTACGTACAGCTACTACAATCTAGCGGTGAACGAAGGTACTACGTAAGAGAAATTAGTTACGTCTTGTGAGTAAAGATGGCAGTAGTATATATTAGTAATGAAGTGTTGAGCTTGATTTTTGTTTTTTTAGTTGCTTCCTTGTTCGTGTTATGATTATAGTGGCGTTATAGTAAAAAATGGCCAGCTACGTGCGGAAAAGGAAAGTGGACTCTGAATGTCGCGTGTTTAAGGAACACTGGGGCGTGGAGTATTTTTTTTACCGAATCGGGTGATAAAAAAGCATTGTGCGTAATATGCAATGAAACTGTGGCAGTCCTCAAGGAATATAACTTACGGAGACATTACGAAACAAAGTATTTAGGTGAGTACTCCAAATTTGTGGGGAAAATTCGGTCAGAAAAACTAGACTCGTTGAAACGTTGTTTATCGTTGCAACAGTTATCATTAAAAAAAAATAGCAAAGGAAATGGAACGAAAGCTAGTTTTCAAGTGGCACATATTAGCCAAGCGGGGGAAGCCATTTACCGATGGTGAACTAGTAAAAACGTGCATGCTTAAAGTAGTAGAAGAGCTTTTTCCTGAAAAAGTAGATCTATTCAAGTCTGTTAGTCTTTCTGCAAGTACAGTTGCTCGTAGAACAGAGGATGTTGGTAAAAATATTGTTACGGTGGAAATTTTCAAGGTTTACTTTTTTTTAAGAGAGTCCTGTTTTTTCTTCGGATATGTTGTATAATTTGATGTTTTACGTCTTTGTGTAGAGTTATCGGGTTAGCTTGTTAAATTTTTTTTATCTCACATCCGATGGAGGATATTTTTCTTGGTGTCGTGGCCAGATTAACTAGTTGGTAGTTTGGTTTTT
>PNEQ01080144.1:0-10490 GCA_003012365.1 Medauroidea extradentata
TATGTTTACATTATACTTAACACAATATACATTACAACAGCATAATAAATACACTTAAATCTTACTACCTTAAAATAACATGCCAGGGTTTTACCGAGTTACTAAAATTACTAATATGTGCGTAAATGTCTTAACGTCCCCAACATGGACTCTCATTTACATACTGTAATCTCCACGAGATATCGTGGTATGTTACAGTCATTGCAAGCGTATTGCACTAGCTTAAATAACCTTGCTGGAAGCCTCCTACTGAGTATGTAGACCGAAATTAATGTGTTACGATTACTGCCAGAGGGTGGCAACAATCTTGATACATTATTGTCAACAATAGAAAAATTAGTTTATTTTGTTGTTTGAGATGAATACAAAATACTTGTATTGACCTCATTTGGCTCATTTCATAGCACGGCGATAATATAAATAATAAACAGAAAATTGTAATTAGGATGTATCTGTCAGACCAGTAATTGTTTACCTTCGGAAACCTCGTGGTCTATGTATTTCACCAGTTGTGCACTACATTCTTCTATCAGCTGCAACATCATCTTCATCTTGCCAGATGTGAAGGTCGGTGTAAGTTTTATCCTCAGATGTCTCCACCTCTTGCCCTTCGTTCCGAAGAGGCTTCTGGCGAACAAACTGTCTAATTTCTCGGGGATCAATAAAAACCTGTCGAGGAAAGCATGAGCATCTTTTGCCAAAACGCTCCGAACTACATCCAGATCACGGGCCATCAGCATAGGCTTGTGAAATATATAAATCCCAGCAACTTTGTGCCCTGCAGCTTCTCTGTAGATCCTTCTAAATAGCTCTACTACACTTTCTTTATGGAAGATCGTACTATCTAAATTTCCAACAACTAGAGCGGGTTCGACGTAGTAGATTCCCCGCTTCTTCCAGTGTTGATATGTAAAAAGGTAATAAAAGTACAACCCAACAAGGATCACCACCGTAGAGAATATGATATCAGCAATTAAAGAGCTGAATATGAAAGCCATTTTGATGTCGTTTCTTTCGTATAGAACCTGCAACAAAATCTAACAATACATTGATTATTTAATTGTCTGCAGTACTGAGAAATACAAACAACAACTTTAAAAGTACATCACACTTTTGGAAGTGGCTTGGCCAATATGGGTTATTTTATCAAGGACCAGAATTTTAGACGGAGTTAAACTATGGCTATGGTTAATTTAACAATGTAACTCTACGTTGATCCTTTGCAAATACTCGACTATCGATTTTCTTAAAGTTGGCGAGACAGCAGTTACTGAGCTAATGTTTCTTGTTATACATTTTTAATCACTTAAAAACGTATCCTCTTGAGAATTTGTAGCTTACTAATCCAATTAGGGAGTAACGCCGTTCATGTTGTTTAAGTGTCGACATGTATTTCTGAGTTAAAAGTAATCTATATAAGTATGATGAAGTCACGAAACCGAGTGGTACATAATTGTTGCACACTGTTTAAAATCAAGTATTAAACTTATATAATAAAATAGAGTGCAACTCAAATTTAAAAATATTGTTCTGCCTCAAGTATTTTTGAAGTTATAGCAACTCCATGAAGAAATTTCTCTATAATTAGACTATTCGTTTTTCTTCAATCAATGCTTACGGTTCTGCTAACTGGACATAGTAATGCAAACTTACAAAGTAATTAATTTTTATATGCTTATAATAAGTAGAAGGAAAAGGTCTAAAGTATGTCATAGAAAAAGGACAAGCATTAAATCATAGTATTTGAAGGAAATATGTAACGCAGAAAAAAATAGTTTATACAAAGTTTAGATACGCATAATAAACATAGGACTTGAATATCTCAGTTGCAGTGAGATGTGGGTTGACTCCTTTTTGTATAACTTCATCCAATTGTATTTTGAATCTAATCAACGAATTAAAAATTGAACTACATGCAAACCCTTAACGAATTTTTATGAAACTTCTATATCGTGTACTGATGTCTTCTACAAGTATTGTGAGAGGCAGTCACCGTAAATTGCACTATATAAACAATTAAAAATTTTAAAATTATCAAGTTTATTTTCTACAACTTTCTCTCAAGAGTACTAGACAACTAGATACACTGTCACAATAATGTAACACGTACTGAAAATACAGAAAAAGTTTCACTCACTTGAGTACCCGTTAAGTTATTCTCCCATCTGTCACGTTTCAACTATTGCCTCCACAATTTCAGCCCATCCAACTAACTCTGCTGAGTGAACCTAACAGAGACGTAGCAAGTCTATTGTGTTGTTTAGGTTAAGATGGCTGCCTGGGTTTTATTTAGTCTTATAAGTGTGGTAGTGCTGAGGACGACAAAGCACGCACTCATCACGCCTCCCTCTAGCCTCTGCACAGGCGTGCAGTCTTCTCGCCAATAAATCACCTCTATGGGACATTTTGTGAAGACTCTATAATTTCATAACGTAAATTATATATAAACTTGTGGTGTGGACGCCTATATCTATTTTAATATTCTACACCAAGAATTTCGTGCCTTAAAAGGACTGCAAAATCATGCATTTTCACTATTTTATTCCACGAGAAAACAATTTTTAAAGATTAAAGGAGGACTTAAATGGGTAAGTACAAGTGTAAGGATTTTAAAATGCTACTCACGCATGATGACTAGTTTTCGAATAAACGTGTACCGTCCGAAGCTCTGTACATTGCTTGGTGGTCTGGCGGCACGTGACGTATGGACGGTGTTGTAGCGTTCCGCGCCTATTCTTTTCTACGCGAAACAGCTAAACTTATCCACTATATGTTTGTCTACGAAAATAACAACATGGTTAGAACTAGGCTTCTATCATTTTAAAAATGTACATGCTTATTAGAAACTTGTTTTTGGGGCCCTTCAAAACGGCTAAAAAGACTTTTTTTAGACAGCTGTAGGAAAAGCACCACCTGGATTCGTAAAACACAACATTGGAAGCATGAGTTAGAATTTACTACAAACTTTCCACAAATAAAGTTGTAGGGTCGCTGGTTTACGTCCCGTACGAAAAAGAGTAGTAGGAAAACACTGCACGCCAGTTTGGCGCACCGGGAATAGAAGCGATGTTGTTGCCATCGAGTGTGGCAAGTTGAACCTTATCGCTTCACTGCCTCCGCGCATCAAAAGCGGAAAATTACATCCGGTGTATAGCCTTCTTAGGCCGTCCAAGTGGTATTTAGAATATTATATACTATGGTGACATTGTGTAAAATTATCAGCCTAATAAATATCGGTGTTCATGATAATTGATATTTTTAGTCTTTTGCGATTTAAATTTAAAATTCGTGTTACGATACCTTGTTAATCCGCAGTTTAGAATGAATTTTAAAGAAATATGTACACGAAAAGAAGTTTGATGGAAATTGGTAAGGGGTTCCTACATACTTTAATTTTCAATGCGATGTTATAAAAATCAAAAGAAAAGTATCTTAACGTTAAACACTCATTGAAGGCGAACTTATTGTCCGGTTTCAGAAAAATTTCTTCACGGAGTTGCTATAACTCGAGCCAGGGTATACCACTGTGTGGAACAAAATTTATGAAAATTATTTTGCATATCATTTCGTGTAAAAAATGTTTATAAACATGTTAGTAGGCCTGCATAGACAAAATTTGTTTTCCAGTTGGTATTGTAATTGTAACACATTTATTTTGATTTTAAGCTTTAAAATCACTAAATAAAAACCTAACCACTCAGACAATAAATTTGGATACTGGAACAGCCTTAAGCTACAGCAGCGGTAGTATTTTTTTTGTCCCTAATTTAACTTTAATAATACCAATATCTTCAGCATCCATCAAATTGTTATCAAAGCTTAGGCCTCAAAAATTTTCTTCACATAGAAATTCTAGTCGTGCAACCTAAAGGTTTTTATTTAAGAAGCCAACTCCCTTTCTCATAATACAAATCATTTTATGCTGTCGACCGTGAATTTCTACCAGGATCATATACACATTTCAATTGAATGCAAAATTACTCCAATGACAAGTATACAAAATTTCCAGCTTAAAAGCATCTAAACCCAAACCATGCAACATGTCATACATTTGATTTGTCGTTGTTATTTATCAGACAGTCACACAAAAATTCAAACTTTTGCAATTAATTAATCTTTCATAAGAAAGAAGCGACAACAACTTCAACGAGTTATTTATTATTTGAATTTTAATTGTATATTCTACTTATTTTACAAAAAAAAATGTTTAACTCTTGAAATCACTTTAATGCGTAGAGTGTTACAGAATCTTTGTAAAATTGCACAGCAAATAAAATACTGCTAAATAGTTTTTGTGTTTACTCAAAATTACGATTTTGGAGTAAGCATGTCTTGAAAATTAAAAATATCAATTTTCGAGTGGACTCTAAACATCACTGATACAGACTTAATTTATAGTGGTTTAACATATATGCAGTGTTCTATGAGTGGACTGTTAGTGTTTTATATGAAATTAGTCCATGCAGTTGATCTGAAATTACTTTCCCGCCCAGAAAGAAATTGTGACTGCTTAAATCTACGACTTGAATACCACCGGTTTTTTCTAAGCTTTTTTTTATAGTAGAAACATCTACACTACATTCCTCCGGACCTTACACTACTTATAAAAATACAAAGGATATCAACAGTTCTGACAATATAATACAACAAATGGTTTGAAACTTTAACTGTCATTATCAAGTGTACTTACAATGAGAGGGCATTTGCGACATTTGCTGTATTAATTAACTCCCAGATTGACTACGGTTAAGGGGTAAAGAATTGTTGTTAGCGCAATAATTTGCTGATATAAATGCATTACGACGTGCAGATTTATATTAAAAACTAGTTGTTGGTTGTGAATATTTAAACTTTTCAATCGGAGCTGGGAAAGTACACTTGCATGACATTTGAGTGAGTAAGAGATTGTGGTCAGCGTTAACATCGAGGTCTTTAGGGCTGGTGGGAGGTGACATGATGTGGGAATGGAGCAGCGCCGGAATGAAAGGGCGAGTGAAACGAGAGATACCCAAGAAAACCCACCGACCAGCGGCATCGTCCAGCACGATTCCAACATGCGAAAATACGGGAATCGAACCCGGATCGCCGTGGTGGGAGGCGGCCACCGCGGCCCCTGCATGACATCTGAGCTATTGAATGTGTTGTATAAGTAAACGGTTTTTTTAAGTGAGACTGCGAATACCGTAGAGCTTTATTTATTGATTATTTGCAAACCGACGCGACCCAGGTTAGTTTCTATATACAATATTGTTAAAAATATGTTACTGAAATAAGGAACAGCAATCCGAACTACAATGTGAAGCAATAATTTTACTTTCACACAATTTTTTTCAGTACCCCGTTCTAACTTTGTAATCCTTTTAGCCTCCCCCCCCCTCACCCCTTCTCCTTCTCCTAACTCAACAGAGCATATTTCCAGGATAAAAAAATAGCCTATGTCACTCTCCGGACCATAGAATAACACCACATTTCTTAACTAATTTTCTTAAACAACTGTTTTACTGTGTTTAATCATTATTTGCAATATTTTGTGTTTTTAACTTAGGCCTATGTTTTGTTTAAAATTATAAGGGGTTGTTACATTAGGGGTTTTCTTTTCGAATCACATGCTTTCAAACAAAAATTCATTCTCAACAAAAATTATGTAAAAATTTACCCATTGTTAAATGCAAGTCGTTACATGGTGAAAATGTATTGACAGTAACTCACTATTAATACGTAACTTCTTACAGCTGACAGAAGGCTTGCAAATAATGTGTATAAAAATAAGGATATAGTGGCATAAGAGGCTTATGTACCAGACGCATGAACGATGTTGTAGAGTGCTGCGCTTATTCTTTTCTACGCGAAACAGCTAAACTTATTCACAAAGCGTTTATCTACGAAAAGAAAACACGATTAAAACAACGTTTCTGTCATTTTAAAAAACGCAACACGTTTATTACAAACATGTTTTTGAAGCCCCTCAAAATGACTACAATCAGCTTTTTTGGATAGCTGTAACTGGAGAAATACCAACCAAATTAGTAAAACACAACGTTGGAAGCTTGCGCTGGACTTTACTACAAACTTTCCACAAATAAAATTGTAGGGTCGCCACCTTAAAACCCATAGAAAAATGAATAGTAGGAAAACACTGCACGCCAGTTTGGCGCGCCGCGTATAGAAGCTACCTATGCTGTTACCGTCGAGTGTGGCAAGTTGAACCTTATCGTTTCACTGTCTCCGCGCATCAGACGCGGAATATTTCATCCGGTGTATAGCCCTCCTAAGTAAGGTTCACGACACTTATCTTAAAGCAAATCACAATTTTTAGTAGCGGGTCTGATCGTGTTGTTAAGTCAAATATGTGGCATAGAACTGTTCTGATACACTTTTAGTGTGTAATACACATAACATTAACACCCACAACCTAAACTTGCTGACAATGAAAGATGGATGTTCAATTCTGGCCAACCATTGCTATAATCACATTCGTCTTTTAGAAGTATGGAATACTTGGGACTGTTCTAAAACATCTTTCTGATAAATACAAAAAATTCTGAGATATTTTTAACACATCCTATTGCAAAACGGATTAACCATTTCCTTCAAAACGAAACTTCGGGTTGTCTAAGGAAGTAATGCTGTTCGTGCAACATCTTTGAAATGTGTGTTACGTGTACAGTTATATTAGTCTGTTCAGTTTAATTTTCAAGAGTATGCTATGTGTGCTGTAATTAAGTTAAAATCGCGTGACTGCGTATTGGAAAACTTTATGAAAATTCGCATACACTAATATATTTACCGAATTCCCGTGACTTTCATTGGTTTAAAGAGGTTGCGTCACTTGACTGTGCATGATGTTTAAAAGCATGTTCCATGAAAGGATTGGGCTCGTATGCACAAATTTCGTCTTAGGTAAATTGTTGTTTGTCTTCTGTGCTTGATTTACCAGATTAACGATTAAAAATTAGATTTTTAAACAATGGCGTGCACGTCTCGTACGTACACTCTTCCAACAACATACGGTCGCTGTTAGGAATAAATACTTTATGCTATTCAGATACAATAGTACTGGCGTTCAGCCCTTGTCATAGAAACTGTATTAAAATCTTGAATAACGATTTTATATAAAGATTGGGCTGGCCTTTAGTGCAAAAAAATAGTGTACGTAAAAAACGTAGCACGCACCATCACCACACGAAAATAAAAGTGAAGTTTTCAACGTTTGTTTTCAATGTTTCTTTTGAATGATATTCTCTCTCAGCAAGATTTAACAGGACTTAGCCCATGCCTATGCTTGATAAGTTTGTACCTAATCTTGCACGTTCTTAATATAAACCAGTTGTAAAATTTAAAAGGAAAACTAGTCCAGCATCAAGGTCCTGACGAAAGCACACATACCCTTATCTATTCTGAGAATTTACAGCAGAGTGATAAGAACCTCATCACAAATGTTCATGAGATAAATGAGCCGGTAGATAACTACCGAGCCCGACATATCTCCGATAAATCATTCCTTAAGAATTAGGAAACTATTTGAGCTGATGAAACAAAAACATAGTAAAAATTTGAAAGATTATTTTATGATCATACATAATTATATAATCAGACAAACAATGATAATTTTCTTAATATAAATTTATAAAACTTCAGGGTATTAAACTGCTGTTAATGGTAGATATTCGCGAAAAGTAGATATTTTTAATGAAGGCTTTGTGTTTATTCAGAAAATCTACGATGTGTTCGGCAAACAAATTATACCCAGATTTTTAAATTTGTAAGTCGTTTAAGTACAGAAACAGATTAGCGATCTAAATCTAGATTGGAACGTGTGACAACAACCGTGTCGCCTTTATGCGCGGGGTGCGAAAACGGCGTCAAATGTTTTGGTTGTAGGCTTTTCCTATGAGACTTAAGCGGCGACCCACTAATTTGTTTACGGAAAGTAGCGTACGTAGTAAAGTCCAACGCATGCTTCTCTATTTTTTTTACAATTCCGATTGGCAATTTTTATGTGACAACAGTCTGAAAAAGTGGTTTTTAGCCATTTGAGGTGCATCGTATCTATGTTTCTGAGCATGATATCTAGAAAACCAAAATATAGAAGCATAATTTTTAATGCGTTTTCTTTTCGTAAGTAAAGTTATCGGGCGCACATTCATTAGTATCTCTTAAACAAATCTTTCCCCTAACATGCTGCAATACAATTCATGCGTCAGCTGTATAGGGCTCTTAATACCACCCGATGATAGGCTTGTGATTTTAGTTCAATGCAAGCTATGCAATTGGCGTAAACATTTAAACAACTTGATTTTAAGAATTACTAAGTAAAATAATAAACCTAAATAATTGTAGCATTCAACACCCCTAAACTGACTGCGAAACTAAAATGCGTAGAATGAAGGCTTGAAACTATGTAACTATCATAAGTATGGTGACTTACCTGTCAGTACTGGAATGAACAGTTCTTGTCAAAGACAGTATTTCCTCCCAGTTGCCAGTCAGTGTTACAACATGACAGAGCAGTGCGACTGCCCTGTGCCGTCTGCTAGCGACGGTGCTGTGAATAAGGCTAAATTGCAGACCGCTGGCGTTACGCCAGATCCTGCAGATCACCGACCAAGGTCGAGGTCGAGGGACCTGATTCTAGGTACTGGACCGGTGGCATGACTTCGGCAATGTTCGTGAGCATCCGGCGAGCATTCTTTCCACCACCCCATACAACAAGCAACGCCCGTCTCAGTTCTTTATCGTAGTGTGTGGATCCAGTATATATCTAGATACAATTCTCACGCCTTCTTCACCCTTCATCATGCAGATGTTAATTTCTTTATTTTCACAGTTTGCTACCTGGTAAACGAAAATACGCACAGTGTTGATGCGTTCGTCTCCCACGCAGAGGTAAATCTAGAATTTCGTTTATTTAGGGGTGTCTAATGTCTAATTGTGAGGTCATGAATCTTATGTTCCGATTCAAAAGTGGGAAAAGGTTGCAGTGCTATTGTGGTCCATTAAATTGTCAAAATACAAGCACTGCTGCAACAACCTGATTTAGATTTACAGATTACATGGTCTTTAGCATACTATTGAAATTTTTGGTTTTGGTTTGGGGGTTCACGGTCCCTATACGCACCTGTTTCCAAGTGGAAGCTTAAGGGGCCTCCCTACCTGCGCATAAAATGCGTTGCAGCAAATTACGGCTATTCTTTTTTTTTAACGAAATTATTTAACGCGCATTACATGTGCATATCCACAAAAAGAACACACACTTCAAACTACGTCACTATAGTTTTAAGAATTGGGCACGTTTATTAGAAGCATTATTTTCGGGTCCCTAAAATTGGCCAAAAATGGCGTTTCCAGACTGCCGTATATGGAGGTATTCGAAAAACACAACTAAATAATAAAACGTTAGACTTTGGACTACGCTACCAATAAATAAAATAAGGTGTCCAGCGCTTAAAGTGCCATAGGAAGAAGGATAATAGTGAAGCACTGCACGCTATCTGAGAGGCTTGCGCGGAGAGGCGATAATGCATTATATGTATACGTCGGCCAACGGCAATCTTACCGCTCCTGCTTCACACACGCAAACGCAGCCTATCTAGGGAGGCCCCTTAAAGGTCCTGTGGCAATTAAAATGTATGTGTCAGTTTTGTGCCATGCTTGCCAGACACACATCTGCTTAACAAGGTAAGCTAAAATGTAATACTTTAAAGTGCGACATTTGCAATAATAATTTTTTTACAATATAGGAAATTTAAACCATTACTTAACCAGCACACACGATGTTGTTCAGTTTAAGTGTTATGTTTGTGGATTGATTTATAACACCAAACAATTATTACAAAAAATATTTAGAGAAAACATCCAAAACCCAGGAACATCTCAAGAAGATGTAAAGTGTATACAGTGTCCTCTCTGTAACGAAACACTCTTTTCAAAATCAGATATAGTGGAACATATGTATAAAAACATGATAAAGTGATACAGAGTGAAACACTAGATTTTTCTAACAAGGACTAATTTTATAACTGGAAGACTCTTGTAGATCATACAGCAGACTTATGTCGTATGGGATTAACACACATTGATAAAGAATTATATTGTTCGCCAGCTTGCAACTAAATTACCTTGAAAAAATGTTGGTCAGCGTAAGATATTTTATCAGTAATATAGACATATTACACTTATATTTGCTTTCCAGGAAAGACCTCTTTAACACTGAACAGCAGTACAATTTGAAGTCAAAAGTCTATTAAACACAAAACTTAGGGTCTATGTCAGTTCTACGACTCGTCTCTTCCCCGAACGTTTTTTTCCTCTCCCCACTACGCTGGGGGTTGTACGAGGGGGTGTTGCGGGCGGTGACACATGATGGAAGCTGTGACCAATAGGGAGGTTGTTTCTTTTTTCTTTTCTTTGACGATGCGCGCGCACACTCATACACTGTCGCGGAGAGGTGGGAATGACGAAACTACTGCGACAAAGTATTAGGAGACAAG
>PNEQ01080145.1:0-21908 GCA_003012365.1 Medauroidea extradentata
CCCGATAATTATCTATAACCAACCTAGGTCGAGTGTAACTGTTTGTAAAGAAAAACAGATTCAACTTTTATAATGTCTTGCTAAATTTTGGAATGTGATTTTCCTTCCAATGAAGGGATCAAACTCACTAAATGATTTATTATACATTAGAACACATCGTTTAACTAGGTCCATTTCTTTATTAGTTGTACCAAAAGTATCACTACTTCTATGGTTGTAATTTGGAACTCTGAGAGAGATATATTTACTAATGGCAGAACATGAGTGATATGAAAGAAATGAATTGATTAGAAATAAAGCATCATATATAGAACGTCTTGTTTCTAAAGTGTGAGTTTTGAACTTTTTTAGCTCACTATTGTAGTCAAAGTTAGAATTATTAGCTGGGAACCTGTTAAATCTAGTTTTAAATACATTGCATTGTAACTTTTCTATTCTCTTAGAATCTGTTGCTGTAATAGAGTTCCAAATTACTGAACAGTATTCTAATTTTGATCGTACTAGAGAATATTATAAACAAAGCAAGGAGTCCGGCGTAGTTGCAATATATGTAATTGATTTTATTAAACCTAATATACGCACAGAGCTATTAATTAAGTTGTCCACATGATGATGGAAGTATATATATGTATATATATTTAATATCCACATACAGGGCGTATCAGTACAGCGGTTACAAACTTTGAGGAGATATGGAGTACACCCAGACGGTGGGAAATCACATGGCAATGCATGGTCGGAAACGCTTTCCTTCGACACAAAACACAACACGTACAAGAGGAGAAAACATGTTTATTATCCTTAACACAGCAAAAATGCTGGGAAGTCTTTGGCTGATTATGCCGATATATGTCTCTTTATGTTCTTTTTTCTTAGTTTTTAGCTGTATTAAGAATAATAAACATGTTTTCTCCTCTTGTTCGTGTGCTATCTTTCTTGTGTTTTGTGTCGTCATTACCGTACTAGAAAAGTGTTTCCTACCATGCATTGTTATGTGATGTCCCATCGTATGGGTGTATTTTATCTCTCCTGAAAGTTTGTAACCCCTGTACTGATACATACCGTACAATATATTAGTAGAATGCTCGGTAGTTAAGTTGCAACTTTAGCAGTCGTTGCGAGGTGTAAAAAAAAAAAAAACATTGGCGACGGGCAACGGGTTGTGTGCTGGAACATTTCCTGCATTCCTAATCAGTTTTAACATGTGCAAACGCTGCCCCCAGGCTTCTTCGAGACCGGAAGTTTAGACCGGGAATTTGAGATGCGGATAGGCAAACTCGACTGTGCAGGGAACCAACAACAGTTTATGTTGTCTGTCCGTCGTGGGATATTCCCAGCTGTTGTCGCTTCCAACCTGGAACTTTTAGCTACTATAACCGGCGCTGAAGAGAGCATGGCACGTGAGTCAACGCTGTAATTTACAGAAATCTGAATATCAATATCCAGGATGATTCTGGACAGAGTACACACTAAAGACACTTTCTTTGTCATAGTAAAATAATTGTTGCTGCAAAGAAAAGTTTGGTTAAATAAAACCACTGGGAAGTAACTTTACCACAAAAAAAATTTTTATTGAAATAGTTAGAGTGTTAGTTACAAATATTGTTACCATTAATGTAGTTAAATATAAATCTTTATAGGTGAAGTTATTTATGGCATTTTTAACAATAACTTTGTGTTGAAAAATTATTATCTTTGATACAAAGAAACTTATAAAATTTTAAACGTAAATTTTTTTTAATGAAAACATACAATAACACCATTTTAAAAATGTTTCTTTGCTGTAATGCACGATTTCTGTACCGCAAATTAAATACCCTTAAAGAAAAATTTCTTTGTTGTAAAGAAAACGTTTTTACTGCGTATATAAAAGATCTCATGGCGATATCATAAAAAAAAAGTGAGCCGAAAACGCGTCTTCAGTGTGTCCGTGAAGTAAATATATTAGGATCAGTGCTGCACTGAAAATAAAATTTAGAGTAACATTTCATTAAAGGAATAATATTGCACGTAGTTATGGCAAAAAAAGATAATAATATGAGTCTAAAGCATTTTTTGTCGTATTTAAGATTGACTTCTTGTTAACATAAAACAGCTTCGACCATGGTATTAAACATTTACTGTTGATGAATTGGTTGTTCTGATTTTAAACAGTTGTCGTGCTTAGTTTAAATTTTGATTGTTTAATTTTAACATACACCTTCAACAAAGTCGACAGCGAACCATGTGAAATTGTTGGGTGGAGTTAAGCAGAAGGGAACCAAACAACATTAATTTATTTTGAGATACCATACCGGGTAGAAGGTGAAGATCCGAAATATAACTAGAAAAAGAACACGTATTAAATCGTAGTGTTTGAAGAAAAATAACAGCTATGGAAGAGGTTTGTAAATGGTTCAGATATACAGAAAAATATATGTTGTGGGTATTCAATTCACCCTGCAAAGTTTATTTTGTGGTCATCACAAAAATATTTTGTCACTACTAACATTTTGTGGCCACCACTTAATTATTTTGTAGTTACTACAAAATAATTTTTCAGGGATGACTTCCTACAGAATGTTTCTTTCTGTGTAAACTTCGACTTTGATTATGTCAGACAAATCGACTGTGGGTTGCCACTGCTTGACTTAATCAAATATGTCGTAACATCATTACTATTTAGAGTTTATTATTTTTTATTTTAATATTTATTTTACGCAACAAACTTGGAATGTCTTTACGAGTAAGTGTATTTTAAAACGTTCTTATTAACTTTCTTTCTTCTCCGTTTGTTTGGCTGTTTGGTAACAGTGAGCTATAAGATACTTGAAACTTTAACATAGCTCAGAAATGTTTGAATGTGCACTATAAGAGGGGAAAAGTTTGTGCACTCATATGTTTATGAAACGTCGTACATCAAAAAAGTATTTTTCTTAGTTATTTTAAGAAAAAATCCTTTTCTGCTATACGAAGTTTTATAAACCAATGATTGCAAAATTTAACACGTACAAGATAAACAAGCAGAAAATAGTATTAAATAGAAAACTTTTTTTAACATGTCACGTTTCAAAACGACATAAAAAAGTATGAATTTATATTTCCTGTGTCAAACTACTTATAAGATTTAAACCGGGAAAAAAAAAAAAAAAAAAAAAAACCTGAAGCGCATCTAAGGCTATGATCTTTAATTTGTTTCAAACAATTGCAAATAACTCGAATATTTTTTGACGGAATGCTTTGAAAAAATTTGAGGTTGTTTACTGTCACACGACACACGTTTTTGCCAGAGAGATTTTTGAAATAATGTACCGTTTGCTAGAAAAAAAATATTTTGATTAATTTTTGCTTATTTTGACCACAAAATGTGTGATTTTTCAGGGGCAACAATCTTAAATTTCGTTTGGTGAATTGCAACAGAAAAATTCACATACAAAGAAATCTTAAAATATAAAATGAAGTGTCCTGGCACACTCACTCATCAACGCACAGCCCAAACCGCTGGACCTAAAACCATGACATTTTGAGGGAAGCTTCCCCTTGCCCCGTAGGCACCCACTAAGAAAGGATTTTCGGAATTCGATAATTAAGGGGGTGAAACGGGGTTAAATGTGTTTTGTAAGAATCCTTGATATGTCATTAACCGCGAATGCTATCATAAATTTTGTAACTTCATATTATTGCCCAAAGAAATGAATATTCGCAAATGTTTCGATTTTGCGAAATTCGAAAATTAAGGGGGTAACAAGCCGTACAAAGTGTTTTTCATTACTCCGCGATTTCTACTAAACCATTTCAGATAATGAGGTGAATTTCTTTTAAAATGATGCTTAAGTAAATATCTAAAAATTATTTTTATACTTTATCGAAATTTGTCCTTGAAAGCTTTTAAAAAAATAAAACGTGTTTTTAATATTAATCCCACTTATCTCCTAAACCAGTGGTAATATTGAAATGGTTTTTGGTTTAAAATAAATCTTACTTAAATGTTAAGAAGTGTAATTTTTCAGGATTTTTCGAAATTCTTCCTTGAAAGCTGTTAAAAAAATAAAATGTGATTTTAAATAATCATATGTACCGCTTATACCCGTTGAGATATCGAGATGATTTTTTGATAAGAATGAAGCTTATGTAAATATCTACAAATCAGGTTTTTATGAAATACGAAAATTAAGTAGGTGAAAAGCAGTAAAATTATACGGTCTCCCGAAAAAAGAAAATGATCACGGATAAATAATTCAACAGTCGTTTCTTTTTGCCAACCTACTC
The DNA here is from genome assembly GCA_003012365.1 of Medauroidea extradentata. Taxonomy (NCBI): domain Eukaryota; kingdom Metazoa; phylum Arthropoda; class Insecta; order Phasmatodea; family Phasmatidae; genus Medauroidea; species Medauroidea extradentata. The sequence continues at coordinate 4,249 of PNEQ01080145.1, forward strand.
ATAAATAAAACCTCTTTGGACTGTAGCCTGTACATACGAAAAAATTATCACGGCATGCCTTTAAGCATTCATTCAGGTATTGTATAAAGTTTGTGGTGTGGGAGGGGAGGGGTTACGGGTTCGTATCCCGTGCAAGACTTTGCGACTGAGCTAAAATGCCTTCATCACATATTTTATCCAGAGTTACTGTTTACATTACATAATTTCACGCGGGCAACGCCGCAGCCGGCTGGCTAGTATATATATATATATATATATATATATATATATATATATATATATATATATATATATATATATACACACACACACATATATATATATATATATCTTAAAACTAAAAGAATGAATTTTTGATATATGTATTCATTAGCGTAAAAAATATTTTCGAAACCACTGCAAAACTAAATAGCGAGGCCTTAATACCTAGTAGATGCATGAATATTTAAACTAAGTTACTAACAATTTTATTGCGCTACATATAATATGAACTGCAGTGTTTTTTTCCTCCTTACTATTATGTGTTCTATGCGCCTAACATATTTTTCGTTTTAAATCTCACAAGTATTTTCATATGAGTAATTATTTTAACATTTTAGTCGGTATTTAAGAAAAACATGGTATGGTATATCAGGGTTATTGTTATTTAATAATTTTAACGTTATCAGCTGCGTATGCCGGTATTTATATTCGGTGGAAGAATACTGGCCGTAGAAGCCAAGCATGATGGCTTCCGAAACTGTCAAGTTAACAATAATGTCAGGCGGGATTCACCAATCACATATGTCGGCGTGGTATTCCGGATGTTGTAAAGGGCGCTGTACGATCAGTGGCTTACTTTAGGGACTTACTACGCTAATCCGTAGCGTACTCGCGTCTGTCGCAGTAATACCCTCTGATCATTTGTAATCGCATAGGTAAGCTGAGGTCCCGACCAGGTTTGGTCACTCCCTCTCTCTCAAATGCCAAACTTCAGAGCATCGTTGCTAGATGGCACACAAATAATCTTCTGATATGACACTGAGTTCTTATGCAGAGTGAGTTGTTAATTTATGCTAGCCCGACGGGAGAACAGTTCCGAGGACAAATATTGAGGAAACAATATATGCTGGACTGGGTCTTCTAATGTGATTCATAATGGCCTCGAAGGTGGAAGATTTGAAACGTGAAACTGTAGGCTGCGTTTTTGGAGTTACGTATTTTCTAGGAGACCAGTAAACATATGTCCACAATTCTTATATACGAAAATAAAACACACTTCAGACTACTCGTAAATATGACTCGTAAGAGACCACGCGCATTGGTAGCATTTTTTAAAAGCCCCCTAACTTGGCCAAAATCGACTTTTTCAGACGGATGTTTCTCAAGATATATTTTACGTGTTTGTTCGAAATTGATGTCTTGCTACAGTGAATGGTTCAATAAAATGATACGTTACTGCAAAGTCCCGCAGTAAAAACTTTACGGCGGAAACGCTACGCCGGCCTTCGTCGCTCGTAACGCCTAATCATTGTTCGCCTCACAAACACTACACATTCTTCAGCAGGCGGCCGCCTTAAGGAAGATACAGTCAGTAACGCCTGTTTTCAAAACTTCGTAAACGTTCTTGCGAATTTAAAGACTAAAAATGACTGTTTTTTATTATGTTTGACAACCCGCAGAAAATAAATTAATCTACGTATAATAAATAAAAAAACTAGCAAATTAACTTTCACTTTTGTTGGTAGCCCATATTTTATACATTTAGGCCTAAAGAATAATTTTTCCATATATTATTTCTATGCATTTGCTTGATGCATTGTAGCAATACATATATTTGAGCCGAACAAATATAACCCCCTCTCTTCCTTTTCAATCCCCTAATTTGTTTCTTCATGGAGAACTGCAGGTCTATCAAACATGTAGGGGCCTATAGGATTCCAGATTTCCATGAGATCCATGCAGTATTATCAATATCGGTGTAATGTACATTGGTAGGTACCAGAGCGAAGCGACAAGCATTTGTAAATTCCTGCAGCGGTTTATCATCCTCTTAAGAGTGCGTAGTATATAAATAAACGCTGAAAACATCAATTGATTTTTACGCTTTTTTCGAAGCCAATATGGATAAAATACTCAATTACAATCCTAGGTAATGGTATTTGCCAACTTGATGAGTAAATATTTATCCAGAATTACTAATTCGTTACGCGTGATCTCTTGCGCCGCAGTTAAATGCACGAGGTTCCGGCGTCAGGAATTGTGCCTCAGAAGTTCGTAACACTGGAAACAATTTTGTTTTAAACGAAGGCTAAAACTATTGTCTAGGATTGCTATTGTTTAATTTTTCGCAAACTGGTTTCAAGAAACCTACAGTTACATATTAATGCTTTTAGCGTTGAACTATGTACCACGCCCTCTTAAAAATTAAAATCCACCACGGGTTGCCGCCTTCTGGCAAGGTCACATTGTGTACGAGAGAAGACCGGGTTGAAGGTAAGGCCGGCTGCTCGACTAGCGAGACATACTTGTCGCCCGTCGGGCCCCAGGAATGAATGCGGTGAGGGTGAGATGAGTGTGGAGCAACTATGGAATGAGAAGAGGGGAGAACTGCAACGTACGCTACGTTTCTTACGTGGGAAAAATGGAGGAGCAAGAAGTCTAACCCCTCGACAACGCAGCCACTTGTTTAAATCCTTTTTTAACACGCTTTTATTAGCTTCAGTTGTATCTCTCTATCTCTCTACGTATGTAACGGAATCTTTAAACATAATTTCCACCTATTTAGAGGCGTCCGAATAAATTAAAAATTTGCAAGCTTATCAAGGACCGATGACAATACAATAATTAAAAAAAAATTATCCTAGTATCCTGGCCGAGATCACCAGGATAAAATAAAATGTGTTTTCACGTGATGAGATATTTTTATTATTTTTTCTTTAAAACATTGTCTAAGCAAACACATATTCCATATTTTTTCGATTTTCCGAAATTCGGAAATCAAGGGGGTGCAAAGCCGTTTAATGAGTTTTCAAAAACTCCTCTGTTTCTCCTAAACCACTTAAGATATCAAGTAGATTTTTTCATTAAAATGAAGCTTACATAAAACACCCCACGCTTTTATACAATAGAATGAATTTTTTGATAATTACTCTATTCTCATTAAAAACTTAATGCATTATTTTATAATTTTTAGTGTGGTTTTCTATTAAAGCGTGTGTTTTAGTTTTTTAAACTATTAATTATTAAGAGTTAGTAATTCTTAACTTAATTTTTTTAGGAAGTTTGAGGAACGGAAACAGGGAAGGCGATAATTCGAATATAACTCGTCTGTTAAACGCCTAATCGCCTGTAGGCTTGAAGAACTAAAATAGCGTGCAGTGTTTTAGTAGACAGTGTTTTAAAATGGGGCTTCAAGCGCTGGCCATTAAATTATATTTCATTCGTGGAAAACATATAATAATGTTCAATGCAGGTTTCTAAGATTTTGTCTTACGATTGCAGTTGATATTATCTAAGCTACAGAAACGTGAAAAAGTAATTTCGTAGCATTTTTGAGGAGCTTGGTAATCATGTATTTAATTAGCGGGCGGACACTGTTTGAAGTGTTTCTCTTCAACAGACACATTTATAACTGTACAGTTTTAACACAGAACGTGTGTGATTTGCCAGAAAACTGTTCACACGTGTCACGATTGAGATACTACAGTTAATTGGAGACTATGTTAAATATTTTCGCGATTTTCCAGTGCCTCTAGCTATGACTCATTTCAAGTGCATGGGTGATGTAAGTAAATGCAGGTTTACCATATATTTTTCCCCGTTCTATTAGCTCACGGCATAGAAGCTTGGTCGTATAGAAGTACAGTAAAACATTAAAATAATAATAATTACGTCAAAGTGTTACTGTTTTTTTATACCGCGCTTTGAGCTGTAGTTCTAGTTCGTTCATTGTCCTGTTGCCATTGGCGTCATGTTGGCAGGATATCAATGAGTGCCTTGCAGTGAGCCAGAAAATTAAATTTCGTTCCGTTGCATTCTGTACGAATAATTGGGTTAGTTAATTTACATAGGAAACCGAAAAACGGCTTTGTGTAATCAGTTCTATTGGTAGCATGCACTCGTAGATTAATAAACACAGAATCTTTTTAGAACATGGAGCACGCAGCTCTTTATAATTAAATGAGAATAATTTAAAATACAGCTTTTGACGTCGATAGTACTGGCAACTCGTTCACTCATAATGTTGTCCCGCTTCTTCATTCACTTCCATTTCCTTTCGTCGAACAGACCTGAAATTTTTTATGAAAATGAAAATCGCGCCAAGGCTTCTTGCACCGTTTCGACCAGATTTTGATTTTTGATTACGGTATGGGGTGTAGTACCAATCGCCAACCCCCATCCCCCTCCTCACAACTTGAAGGCAACATAGTTGAAATGAGGGATAAAAGCCGGATCAGTGGCGTGATTCAAAGGCGAAGGAAACAGGAGTACACTGGGAAACGCTGGCTAGCGCCACCGTCCGCCACGTTTCCCACATGCGAAAAATCCGGACAAGCCCCCGCCGGGGATCGAACCCGGATCGCCTTGGTGGTAGGCGAGCGGTCAGACCACTCGGCTGCTCCCGTGCTTCCCCCCCCCCCCCTCGAGCTCTTCTAGGAACATGTTCTAATTTTTTTCATAGGCCCTACATATTATCAGTCTTAAAAAATGTTTCTTAAGTATATTGAGTGTAATTGTTCCGTTAATTGTAATGTTGAAGTAAAATAAAACACACATATCATTATACGTAATTAGCATGTAGTATGTAATGTATTAGAGGTAGTAGAATATTAACATTATATATATTATTGAATAATGTGTATTATGTTTATATGTAATATTAACAATTATATGTTATTGTGTATGTCATACAGTGTTATATTGTTAATATAATATGTTATATAATATATGAATTATACACAGGCTCACTTACAGCAGAAGTATGACACCAGTCACGAAACCAGGCTTTAATTTTTTTTTGTGGGGATGATATGTATGACTTTCAGGATTCGTCATAAATCATTTTGCACTGATGAACAAGTTAATGCCACTCAATTAAAGAGGAAATAAAATTAATAGGTACCTCTTTATAATTCGCCTTCTGCCTTACCCGAGGCATACAGTGGGTTTGTTTAGAGTAATATTTGTTGGAATAAACATTTGTACAATTTGACAGCTCATTGGCGATGTCATGTTTTGTCGCGTTTTGATAGTTTATCTTGTAATAACTTATACTATGCATATTAAGAGAATTGGAAAATAAGGAAATTGAAAAAGAAATCTAACGTGAGTTCATTTTTATTTTGCCCTTTTTAATATTTCTTTTCTGGTGGGAGACGGTCAGCCACCCTTCAGGGTTTGCCCCTTTACGTCATCGATTTTTGTCAACTATAATCAGATCCAGTCCTGAGGCTGAACGAATACCACAAATGTCGTTTCTGGTTTGTGAGACCTGGTTAGAAGTAGGGATCAACGTCTCGTTGAGAGAGATAGAGAGACAAGGAATGAGAGTGAGTGAGAGGGAGAGCGGTGAAGGAGGGTGGGAGGGTGTTTAATTACAGTCGGAACCATTTGCTTAGAAAATCCGGAATAGGAAATGAAAATGCAGTGGCCTGTATCAAGATAACTATTCCGTTGTTCGTCTGGAGCGATTTCGGAAAACCACGGAAAATCGAAAACATTATGACTGTACTGGTAATCGAACCCGAATAATAGCGAATGCGAGTCCAGTATTTACCACTGCGAGACTTCTCTGCCGGTGTTTATCGGAGAAAACTAATGGAGGTTTATACGATTATTTGTAAGTCAGTTTCGGGTTTTCGCTGCCTTCTTTCTTCACCATAATTTTCGTTGGATATACACACACCTCAAACATTTTCGTACCAACCCTTTGTCAGTGCCCTGAGAACGAACTCGTCTGGGACGTTGCGATATGTACCGAGTGCTAACGAAAACACGTACCGCAAATAGTGAATACAAATCATTTTGTGGAGTGTGTTTCGTTAAGTTTGTGCGGAGCCGCGGGGTTAACGAATCTCTATGACGTCAATATTTAAGGACGTTAACGTACACAATACTAGTGCTAGTATTTAGCTAATGGTTGTTGAAAATGTGATTTCTCATTTTGGTTTCTGTCTCTTTGCTACTATTTTTTGTCTTTTGAAGACTTCCGTGGTAATAAAATACATAATATTTTACTTATATAACTTACTGATAGGTTAAAAAAAATTGTAGTGTTGGCCACAGCAATTATTATTCCTCGTAATGATTCCCGTCGCATTGCTACGATTATTGAGCTCGTTGAGAATTTTCATTATAATAAGGAGCATTGATTTACTAGTCTACAAATTTTTCGCAAACAAAATGTAGTGTTTGCGATGAAAGACAATACGAGCATCAAATTATTTTATTTTAATAACTAAAGGCTACTCTGTAAACGATGTTGGCATTATAAAGTACAAGAAACGAATTTAAATACAGTATTACAACTACCGTTGCATTTGTAATATGAATATATCTAGCGTTATCTTACAATAGAATATTATGTTTTTATTTTAACATTTGAAATATTGATCTTTTAAATCCCTGTCCCATCTGTTGACTATACAATCATCAATAGACTACGTAGTTCCGCTGTTGGCCGCTAGTGCCATTCGATACATGACTGTTTCGATTTCGATTCGTCCTAGAATCCATAACCTAAACGGATAATTTAACGAACTGATGGTTAAAAGCGCGGAGCTATGCTCTCAGTAATATTTTTTTTATTAATTTTGACTCAAACGACATAACTATTCCACAAAATTCAAATCATATTGTTTTATTAAGTAATTATTTTCTGCTAACGTATTTTGTATCACCGGTCATTTTCCTCGTGGAGGATACCCCAATGTAGAAGCGGTGTCCACATTACACGATGTGCATACATACTCAAGATTTGCGTTCGCTACCGCTGCAACGTCATTAAACTACGAAAATTGCAGTGCGGTAGCGAACTACGAGGCTTTCATACTCAGCCCAGTTCCGAATTCGGTGAACACAGAGAAAATAACTTCTCAACGAAACGAAACTTGCGATGTGTAACGTTCGTACTCAGGCCGCAGCTGCACGTTACGAATATACATTTTTTCTTAGTACCTTTTGCGCTCAAGTCAGAAGTGGTGTTCTTAACAGACTCTGTGCTTATTCATCCCTTAAGCTACTTAATGTTGTGCTGTTATTAACTTAAATATTACAAAATATTGAGAAGCAAAAATTACTTTAATCCATCTTTCAATACACACTTACTTGATTACTTATTTTCGATCACGGCTTGCGTTTTCATAAACCGTATTTGAGTTTACTTTGCACTCCCACGGGTAACTTTGCACTACCAGATTAATTTAATTCCATATGAAAGTTTCTTAACAACTTTCACTCTAAAAGTATTGTTTATAATCAAAGCTATGAATGGTGAAGTCTTCTCTAGTTTGCAAGTCTGAAAAGCTTTACTTAAAACAAAAATTTGTGGTGGAAAATAACCTCGAAATTGGACATTGTAACCCCACTTTACAGAACCACTAACCTTGTTGCGATGTATGTCTGCTGTAATACATTTTTATCATTTTAATTAGAAGACTGGTATCCTTGAAGGTAAGCTGAAAATATAATGTATTATTATTTCTGTAACGAACAATTGATATTTCATTGGCCATGTAATATTGCTAGCATTAGGAGAGTGATTTAGACTATTTCTTGACAACATTACTAGCAAATAGAGCATAAGGGATTAGATATAAGGTAAGGTAAGGCTTTACATCTTTTCGGCAGCAAGGTCGTTAAAGAGGATGACACACAACTTGGTGCATTGACAGGAACTGGGAGAGTAGTCAGGCATGGTCTTTGTTGAAGTACCATCCCAACATTCGCCTGGAGCTGACTAGGGAAACCATGAAAACCGAAATCAGGATGGTGGAAGTAAGGGGTAGAATCCGTGTTCTCACGAATGCGAATCCAACATGTTACTGTTTTGCCACATCGCTCGGTGTACTTAGAGGCGATGAGTTAAGTCTTAGTACTTCTGTGCTTCTTGTATTCCAAATTCTCAAAATTTTAAGCCGAGTTCGCATTATTTTACGACAGCAAGCTGTAGCAACACATCTAGTCAATGGCTTAACTTTTGCTTGCGATTCTATCTCGATAAATGTACACAAATTTGATATGAATTTGTAAAGTTTTGTTGGATTTGTTAATTTTACCTTTTTGTTAACCTATAACTAAAACATTTAAACCATACAAACATTGATGTGTATAGTTTATATTCCGGAAAATGTGTATTCAAGAATGCTTGTTAGTTTAAGAGATATACGAGCACACAAGCATGCTTATTCGATTATGTACTCTGAGGTATAGGGCATCTCTTTAATATAGACACGTGCAAGGTCACATTCAAGGCATAGCGTGACGATTTGACGAGGGAGAAAAAATTTCCTGGAGAAGTGAGGAGAGAAAAAGGCCAGCAGGATGAAAGGATACGGTAGAACGGAGGTTGGGCCAGCAGGAACTAGTCGGTGGTTTACGACACGTGTTCAGCGGATTTCAGCCCAGCTGGAAGTCCGCTAGCGATACGAGTGGGGAAAGAAGGCGAGCCCGGGCTGTATCGTCTCTGCAGTGTCCCTCGTCATAAACTCTCATCCGGCACGATAATGTACCCCTAGCCTCTAGAGGTCTTCCATTCCTGTTAGGCTAAGCTCGGAGCTGTTGGCAGGAGACTTCCTCGGGCTCCCCACTCCTTCTCCTTCCCGCAGCAGTCCCTCCTCCTCCTTCACGCAGTGCTTCCTCCTCCTCCAACCGCCCCTCAACTCCCCGGCTGCGCTAGAACCACCACCTCGTCCCTACTACTATCTGGGGTCGCGGCCGTGTTTCATTGCTGGGTCCGGCCCAGCATCCCCTCCGGACCAATAAAACTCGCCCGCTGCAAACTTCCCCATAAAAATCCGCATTCCACAGTCCCTGGGCAGCGCGGCGCCGTGGCAAGCTGAGGGGAATGGCAAATACATGCTAACACCGCAAACAAGATTCCGCCCCGTGCCTATAAATAATATAGCTGCAGGCCTGGACGTTTCGGGTGTTATGGCTGGCCTTGAACTCGGGAGCCTAGTATTTTTCCTTAAATATTAGTTGGTAAACAGTCCGTATTTTGTCGAAATTTAAAGGCCGGGTCGCGTATGGTAAAAAAAATTCAATTGATAACTAATTACGTAAAAAGTAATAGCATTACTGTAATAATTCATTCGTGTGGTTGACGTTAAGTAAGCATTGTCTGGCCTATTTAAGAAGAATCAATTTTCGATTTTGCCATGTTCACTTAATGTATTTAAACCCAACGTTGGTAGACCTGTTTGAAGCAAGAATTGCAGTAACGCGAGAGTACATTTTAATGGTTAGTTCCGATAATCTGTTCTTGCATAATGTGCTTGTCTATATTTCAAGTAACAGTTTTCTTATGTACTTCTAATAATTACTTAGGAAGTAATATATGATTACTGCCGCCTCCGTAGCGTAGTCAGTTAGGTGTCAGTTTACGGTGCGAGTGGTAGTAGGTTCGAATCCTGGTTCGGGCATGTGTATTGTGTTGTTCTTTCACCCTCGTCAGTTTTTAAGACCACGTAGTTATAGGGCCATAAAACTCTCTCACCTCGCCATACAATTGCTACCACAAAATCATAATTTGAAAAGTATGTCAAGAATTAAATTTCATTTTCCTCGCATGTATCATTCCGTTTAGGCGCCTTTTTTTTTACGAAGACCGCTCCAATTTAAGCTTCAAAATTATTGCCCTTGAAATGTTAACCACTGCAGCCTCCTTCATCTATCATGCGTTAATAAATAAGAAATATACTTTATTGCAATCTAAACGCAATAAAAGACATACTTGTGTTTATAAGTCACATAACAATTTTCGTATTAAAAAAAATGGTTGAATGACAAACATTGAAATTAACATTTTTGGAGTGTCTGTTTGTGATTGCAATATTAATATTCACTGAATTAATATGCAATTTTGATTAAAGAGGGACGAAAAATACTTGATCTCATAACGTCATTACCTTGAATATACACATTCATGTTTTACATAGTATGGCAAAATATTACAATATTGTTCAGTGATCTACATGTGGCAAAAACACATAAGACGATCTTCTCTGGCTGGATTGCACACGGTCATTTAATAATTGTTGGGCGTGGTAGATATATTGTGCTACGGACCAGTATATGCACTTCGCAGGCCACTTATTTACTTACACGACATTACACCATTATTCGTTAACATATGTAAATACTAATTGTTGGCCAACAAGACATAATATATTAAGATAACAAAAGTACAACGCATGTAATTATTAAACATTAAAAAATTCCCAATGCAATAAAAAATTTTAATTTTTCTTTAAAACATGGCATTTAAATACAGCTCGAAAAATATGTTATAAGGTATTAATAAATACGAGATATAAAAATTCTATATATGCCTTCTTAAGGCTTGTTTACAGTTGCCGTATTGAATTTTAATATTGTTCGCTTTTTTAGTTTGGAGAAGAAAAATTTTAAACCAGCGATTATAGCGTAAATTCTGTTTACTTATCCTACGCTACAGTACGAACATGGCGATTGAGCTGGTAATGAATAATTAGGTTGCAACTAGCCCGGAAAGTTATGAATATAAAATTTTGTCACACTGCTTGCGGCATATACACACGTTAGCAGCTAAATTGCAATATATGCACTGTAGCGCAAGGTATAGGCGGTTCGGAATAAAGTGAGCACTCATAAAAGCCCTGCTAAAGTTCTATTTTCAGTCAGTTTGTATCTTTCCGTGCATAACGGCTAACGACGTGAAATGTCTGGTTTTCTGGACGCTTGATGTTTGCACGCGTGAGATAAATTATGCAAACAGTCGGAATCTATATAATTAAAAAAAAAAGTTTTATAACATACAATTATGTCGATTTTGGTTGTTTTTGTTCTATTACTGTATTTGAACAGAAAAAAAAAACATGGAACTGCATTGCGTAATTTCACTGCCAAACATACAAGCAGTAAGGCAACTATAAGTTTATGTTGAATTATATGCAGTAACGGCTAGTGATATTTTTCTAAGGTTAAATTTTTAGTGCTCACTTTACCTCGAACGACCTATAAACAGAATTTTCAATTCCAAACTTAAAATTTTTCTTATCAAAATTTAAAAATTGAGAAAAATAAAGTTATTTTGTATGACAACTGAAACAAAGAAACAGAGCCTTAAAATAATGTAAGCCGCTACTTTATATTAACATTATATATGTTTACTTCAAAAACTCAAAATTCGTACAGATATCATTATGGCATGTGTCTGTAAAGCAAATAATTTGTTAAAATATGATGTCTAGAAAACAACTGAGAGTTGGGATTATGACGATGAACATGAAAATCAATTATACTAATAATTTGAGAGCATTCACTCAGTCAAGATATTATACAAAATGTTGAATGGTTTATGGAATTTAAATTAATGACCACTTGTCAGAAGGGGTCGCGGTGGCCGAGAGGTCAGACCTCTCGCCTCCTACAAGGTGATCCGGGTTCGATTCCCGGCGGGGTCGGTACCCGGATTTTCGCATGTCACTGGTCGGCGGGTTTTTTCGGGGTTCTCTCATGGTTCTCTCGTTTCCCCCGCCCATTCATTCCGGCACTGCTCCATATTCGCACCATGTCATCCTTCACCAGTGCTAAAGACCTCGCTGTTAAGGACTCTGCCTACCTCAGAGCTCCGGCGGCAGCAAGGATAGGGCGTTACAGGTTAAATTATATTCCTAAATATCTCAGTCACTTTCAAACCTACATAAATACCACCACTGACTTCTTTGTTCAGTACGATACGGCCCATACGACTACGGAATCTTTTAGCAAGTTATATCAACACCCTGAAAACTATGAGCAAATAAGTGTTTTCATGCCGATTAAACACTCGAAACCCTGTATTCATTTTTTTTTTTTTCACATTTTCGTTTACGTCGCAGTATTCTCCTCTTATCAATGCAGAAAATGTTTTTTTTTTCCGAAAGCGATATCTCAAAGGGTGACAGAGCTACACGGAATTTAGTTTAACATGTAAAACCCTATCCTTGCTCCCGCCGCGCTCCGAGGTAGGCAGAAGCCTTAAGCGCTGACCAAAATCTTTCACTCACTCACCACTTATCAGGCCGGCAATTCCTAAAATTGATAAAGTTGTAACACCGGAAACGAAAATTTAATATGAAGACTAAGGCGTTAATCTACTAACGCATAAAATTTATTTACCCATGCATCTTGAGACAGCTACATTCAGCATGGGTTGACACAGGTAAGTTAACCCAACAAAGCAATCATTTCTACGTATTTACTTGTTTACTGTTATTTCAAAACGTGTAAATGGAATCAGACGGGTTTGAATGCACGATAACAAATGTGTGCTTGTGGGAGGTATAGCTGTTTTGACGGTCAGTAAAACGGAAATACAATTATTCTTGTTTGTTCCTTGCTATCATTCCCCTCTCCCTTGCTTCCGCCCTTGTGTTTGTTTGTGTTCTGTATATTCGTGTTTGTCGTAGCTGGCCACGGGTACTTAGCGATGAATAGGCCTACTTGTGGATACACCGTGTTTGCGCACGGAACATTGTACACACGAACATCGGTAAGTGGATTACGCTGTCGGATATGGCGGCGTGCAAAAACGTTTTCTTTACAGCTTTACGGTATACTATTCTCAATAAAAAATGTTTTTACAAAAAAAAAAGAGGCTATTTAGTTTACAGAAACAACACTTCACATTTCAGTAAAAAAAAAAAAAAAAAGCTTTAGTATCTTTGTTACGTTTTTTGTTAATATACAAATGAGTTTGTAATATAGGAGCGATCGTGCAGTCCCGTGGAAATGTTTTGAAGTAAAGGTGAAACTGAGAAATATATTTTGTATATATACAATTTTTTGTTTGCACTGCACAGCCTTGACACAGCAAATATCTTTGTGAAGGTGAAGGGATGGGTACGTAGGTATGACACACATGGCGTGAAAAATAGAGAATAAAAACTTCTTTTCAATCACCGGCTTGTAAATATAACGAACATGTATATTTTACACACACGGTTTTCAGTTATAGTAGACGAAATTAACTTGACATATATATATATATATATATATATGTGTATATATATATATATATATATATATATATATATATATATATATATATATTTTTTTGTTAATTAATGGTCATGCTTTCCTATTCTGAGTGGTTTTGCGATAATTATTTTTTTACAGTTTAAACGCAAACAGATATCAAGATCCGTTTGACAGATTAATTTAAAATTTTGGTAGCCGTGATAGTTAATTTTTTAAGAAAAAGTATACGGGTTGAACTTATAAGTAAATTAACAAAAATCTTGTTTGTTACATAATTAGCTCAAACTGTAGTAATTACTGTCTTGAAAACATGATGAAAACTATTTTTAAACAAAATTGCCAAATAGATTTTTTATATTTGCACCCGTTAGTCTTTAAAAAATTAACGCGCTGTAAACCACAAAGTTGATAGTTGAAATGCGGAACGAAAATTTATCAGCGAATGCCGCGTGATCTGACCACTCGGACACCGCGGTTCATGTGCATCAGCGAAGGCCGAGTGATACAAATTCCATCTTCGAATTCGTTTGCGAGATGATCACATCATCTTTCAGTTTAGAAGCAAAAATGCATTTTAAACATGGCCCCAATTTCTTAATGAAAAAATATATAATATACTTGACTTATCACATAAAAATCGCAGCCGTTCTTGGACGTCATAGTATTTTTTCTTCGAAAATATGATCGACGAAATCCAAATATTCTACCAGAAATTATTCTAACAGTGCTGACATGATTGATATGCAGCATAAGAAATATCTGAAGGAAGGCCACATCTCAGCGAGAAATCTCTCTCTATATATAAAAATGAACACTGACTGACTGACATATCAAACTGCAGCACAAACCACTGAACCTAGAATCGTGAAAATTTTTGTGTGGGTTCCCCTAAGGTCGTGAGCGAGCACTAAGAAGAGATTTTTCTAAATTCGACCTCTAAGGGGTTGAAAAGGGATGAAATGTGTTTCCGAAGGAATGTCGATAGAGCTCGAACCTGACGGTCTATCATAGTCATTTTTTCTTCAATACGACACACATAAAAATCAATATTAGCCAATTAAAGGATTTGTCTAAATTCAACATTTAAGGGGGTGAAAAGACTTTAGATGTGTTTCCGATTAAATATCGATATATATCGAATCCTTCGAGTTAACTAGTTGGTTCTCACTTAAAAATGTTGTTTAAATAAATACCCAAAAAGGAGTTTTTCAATTTTTCGAAATTCAATTTTTAACGAGTAAAAAGAGGGGAAATGTGTTTTTATTAATCGTCTATACAGCTCCAATACAATGGGATATCGTCGTTATTTTTACTTCATTTCGTTAAGCATACAAATTACTAACATATGTCTCAAAGACGTTTCGAAATTTTATAATTAAGGGGGTGAAAATACGTGAAATATGTTGTCGATTATTCATCTATATCTATCAAAACAATCGAGATATCGAAGTACTCTTTGTTTTAGATTGATGCTTATGTAAATATCTGAATACATAATTTGGCCACAAAGAGGTAAAGAAAGGGTAAAATGTGTTTTCGATTCACAATATATATGTCGACCACATTGATTTTTATATAGCGACGTGTTTTTGTTTAATATTTATGCTTGCTCAAATACCTAAAAGGTAATTTCACAAATTTTGGAAATCCGCCACCTTAGGAGGTGAAAAGGGGTGAAAAGTTGTGAAATGTGTTTTCAATTTAATGGTCGATATATCTTGAGCCCAGTGAACTATTGTCGTATTTTTCACGTCAAAGACACCAATAAAGTATTCTAAAATGTGATTCAAAGGTGAAGGTGAAAAGACATGTAATGTGTTTTAGACAAATCCTCGATATCTATCGAACACGTCGAGATATACAGTTAATTTTTGCTTCAGGATAATGATTTCAGAAATAATCGCAAAATAGTTTTAAGGTTTTTAGAAATTCGAACTCTCAGTATTGTGGAGGGGTTATCTATGTTTTTTAATATATGATAGATTTTGGTTCGACTGAACGGGATACCGTCGTGATTTGCACTTCAATTGGATACTTATACAAATGTCTAAGATGTGAAATTAAAATATTTCGAAATTCGATACCCAAAAGGGTGAAAAAACACAAAATTTGTTTTCCATCAACCCATGAAATCAATCTAACCAGTAGAGTTATTGAGGTGTTGTTCGCGTCAGACTGATGCTTACGCAAGTATTTAAAAAATTATATGTCAGTTTTTTTGCTTTATAAGATAACAGTTTTATTAAGAATAAAACTAAGTTTGTAATCTTTCAAGGCAGACGATCCGAAAAGAAAGTACGACCAGCGAGAAATAAATTATACAGGAGTTTCTCGCTACAGTAACATATCAAGACGTGGTATTATTCAACCTCTATGAGCCCAGGATGTGAATATTTTATTTTTTAAATTAAATTTGTTTTCAGGAATTATATCGACGTTACGTGTCGCAGTTCTTTGTAGCTCAGATCTACATCCCGGGAGGTTCTGGGTTCGAATTCTGTTAAAAGCTGCGTGCGAACGTTCAATTCTGACACACAAAAACTGCAAAGCAGATCGAATTAGTGCAATTTGCATGTAGTCGTTTAAAAGGGATAAAATGGATTATGCAGCTCACTTTTCACTTACGTCCCTCAACATCAGCTCACATAATATATCTTCTCACTAATCCCAAGGTTGTGACACCAAATACGTTTCCTCGAAACCTTTCCCACCAAAACTTTCTAATGGTATTAAAGTTCAAGTGATTATTTTGAAAATCACCAATGGTTGTGCACAAGGTAAATCAGACGTTTTTAATTAGATTAACCTCTTACATTTAATAGTCTATAACTGTCCCACAACGTCACCTTTGAAGTGCTATATATAACGCCCAGGTGAAGTCGCTGTTAGTGGCAGGAACGAACTTAAGACTACTTTTCGCATGGACAGCTATAGCTACTTATTCTACTGTAGAGTTAGCTCAACTATCAGCTTTGTCATTCAAACACTTGATGACTGAAGTACCAATGTGGTGTACAAAGAGGTTTTTCAATTAAAGTAAATAATATCAGTTATAAATAATACTCGCGAGCTAAACCGCGGGGGAAAGCTAGTTTATTATATAACTAGTCATTTCTTCAATAAGCATTCCTCACATTTAACTTAGAGCGATCGTAGTTTTAACCATACGTTACTGAGCAATCGCCCCTTAGACCCTTAGATTACTAGTGAAATGTTTTATGAGTACAACATTTTTGCTCGCAGTGTAACATACGTCAGTAATTTCTATACAACAAAATTACTATGTTGTGGCAAATAAAATGTACATATGAGTGTCAATTAAATGTCATATTGTACTAATTCTTATAATAAGAATTATTCCTATTTCATAGTTTGCCTGTAAGAAAATGTCAGTGTCGTAGTTCTACTGTTCTCTGATCGTACTAACGCTATCCTAATCATTTACAATAATATATACTGAAACATGTGACTGTCACGGCAACTGTGTCGAGTGATGATTTGACTGAAGAGCCACGCTATGTTAATTATACTTCATACAATATCTGTAGCGATTGACGTGCTGATTGCAGAACCACTTTGTGTTAATTATACAACATCTGTGGCGAGTGACATGTTGGTAGTAGAGTCACGCTACGTTAATGATACATCAGATGTGGCGAGTGACGTGCAGATTGCAGAACCACGCTGTGTCAATTATACAACATCTGTGGCGAGTGACGTGCTGATTGCAGAACCACTTTGTGTTAATTATGCATCTGTGGAGAGTGACGTACTGATGGCAGAGCCACGCTACGTTAATGATACATCAGATGTGGCGAGTGACGTGCAGATTGCAGAACCACGCTGTATCAATTATACAACATCTATGGCGAGTGACGTGCTGATTGCAGAGCCACGCTATGTTAACTATACAACATCTGCAGCGAGTGACATGTTGATAGTAGAGCCACGCTACGTTAATGATACATCAGATGTGACGAGTGAAGTGCTGATTGCAGAACCATGCTATGTCAATTATACAACATCTGTGGCGAGTGAAGTGATGATTGCAGAACCATGCTATGTCTATTATACATCTGTGGCGAGTGACGTGCTCATTGCAGAGCCACGCTATCTCAATTATACATCATCTGTGGCGAGTGACATGTTGTTTGCAGAGCCACTCTACGTTAATGGTACATCAGATGTGGCGATTGAAGTGCTGATTGCAGAGCAATGCTATGTCAATTATACATCTGTGGCGAGTGACGTGCTGATAGTAGAGCCACACTACGTTAATGGTACATCAGATGTGACGAGTGAAGTGCTGATTGCAGAACCACGCTATGTCAATTATACAACATCTGTGGCGAGTGAAGTGCTGATTGCAGAGCCACGCTATGTCAATTATACATCTGTGGCGAGTGAAGTGCTGATTGCAGAGCCACGCTATGTCAATTATACATCTGTGGCGAGTG
>PNEQ01080146.1:8958-22007 GCA_003012365.1 Medauroidea extradentata
TTTTTTTAAAAAAAGATCCTACCTTACGCTTTTGCTACATGTACGCAACTGTCTACTGTTCTTCCTGTTAGACGAACCAGTATTTACATTTTGTTTTAAAAATTTATATTTTTTCCTCCAACATTTATAAGTTGTTTTTAAAAAATGAACCATAAATATACACATGTATTAAACATTTTTTTAACTGAAAACAGGAATCTTAATTTAAACTATTTCTTTACATTTTAATGACGGCCTCTTTAATCTAATAAATTTAGATTTTTTATATTTATCGCATTTTCATTTTACTAGTTTTAGTTGTGCCTTATTATTTGCAGATTCTAGTAGCTCTTAAAATGTTAGAAAACCTTATTTTTAATTTTTACTTTATACATAAAGAGTGCATAATAGATAAATAAATGCTAAAAACATCAATTGATTCCTACACTTTTTTCAAAGCCAATATGGCTAATATACTCAATGGTAATCTTAGATAATGGTATTTGCCAACTTTTTGAGGAAATATTTATCTAAAATTATTCATTCGTTACGCGTGATCTCTTGCGCCGCAGTTAAGTGCATGAGGTTCCGGCGTCAGAGATTATGCCTCAATAGTTCCTAACACTGGAAACAATTTTGTTTAAAAGATTGGCTAAAACTATTGTCTAGGATTACTATTGTTTAATTTTCGCAAATTGGCTTCAAGAAACCTACAGTTATAGATTAATGTTTTAGCGTTGAATTATGTATCACGCCCTCTTAAATTGTAATTTAGATAACTAGGCCCTAAATGTAAAAAATGTTGTCAGTAAAATTGGAACACTTCATTTTAATTTTACAATTTCCTAACATTTTCTTACTTAAATTTGTTAGAAACAATCAGTTACTTTTTTTGCATTTGTTTTTTCTAATTATTTTAATCTTCAGTATTTTAATAACAATAATTAAATTTTGAACTTAAATTTGTTCAACAAGTTTGTATTTTGTTTTGTGGTGGTAGGGAATATTAAAAAATAATATTATAGTAAATTTGTAAAAAAAAAATATTTTCCTTTTTTTTTTTTTTTTTTAATTTCATTAGGTCTACCATTATTTCTATCATTTTAATATTTTAAGACTTGTTTTTAGTTAGCAACTTAAATTTGGTAGTTTAACAATAATTTTGGCACTTTTTTACTCATGTTGAATGTTTCATTTAAGGGGCCCGCCTTGTGGTACATGTGTTTGTGTGAGTGAGGTATGGTGCTAAGGGCGACGTTGTATGGGCCATACAACGGTATGTCGCCTCTACGCTTAAGGAGGCAGTCTTTGCGAAAAAATCAATTTCCTATGGGACTTTAAGTGGTGACCCTACTGTTTTATTTACGGAATCACTTTACTAAAGTCCAATGCACTACCCTTAAGTGATTTCACATGTATTCGGCTAGTATATTTTCCGCTATAGCAGCCTGAAAACCCCCGTTTTAACCCATTTTGACGTGCCCTAAAAGGATATTTCTAATACGCGTGTTGTCTTGAAAGTACTCAAGGGCAGTCTTCTGAAGTGTGTGTTCTTTTCGTAGAGAAACGGCGTGAACACACGTGTATTAGTTTCAGTGTAAAACGTATTCTTCAAACAGGCTGCAGTGAGATTTTATGGCACAGAGGCAGGCCCCTTAACTATAATTTCTTAAAGCAGGCGTAGTAAAAACTAAATTATTTACATTGTAATGGTTAAAACTTTTGAACAATGATACATAAAAGAAATATCTGTTATTCAAAGAAATGTGTAATTGATAGTTATTTCAATTTCACTATTGTGCACTTTTCAACACACTGGCCAATAGAGCAACACTTAACTACTGTGTACCACACACTGATTACACAGTATAATGTTATGAAATAGATTAACTGACACTACTTTGAGCTTGACGGAATTGTTGTCGGACTGTGCATTAACAAAGAATATGTCTAACGCATACAATGAATATTGATGATGGCGAAAACTGGCCCCTCAGTTTCTCCGCAGCTACTTCTCCTCGACAAGGAAACAAGAAAAGTACTCCCGCTCATTCATAGAGTCAGTTCCAACTCAGCTGCAACTTGGGCTGCCCTACACGACTGCGTTGCACACGACATCGAACCAGGGAACACTGTGATGTCACCCACGCAGCAACAGCTGTCAGCGAGGCAGAAACAATCTCCCGGCTCTGACCAAAAGGAGCAGTTACATTTTCCACAGACTTTTACAACTAACAAAAGGCAATTTGTACTATCCTTCTTTTATACTATGAAAAAAACTTGTCTTCACAAGAGTTAAACTATGTGAGCTTGTTAAATTTGGTTGCATTTCTGGAGAATTGTTTGGCAATTTATGCCAAACCCAATACATTGTACTATTGTTCAGGTGATTTTTAAGTGTGTTTGCACTTTGCCTATTCTCAAACCGCTTACCAAGCCATCCTGCCAAGACTGATACATTCATAGTGGCAGCCATATGCACCAACTTGCAAGTGTTGAGAACACGCCCACCCTTCAATGTCAACAAATGCCAGGCATCTCTGCATTATTCAGCTTAACTTATACCTACCCATTTCCCCATGGGTAGTGAATAGTCAAGCTGATGAGCTTTAGTACTTATTTAAATAATTTGTGTTGGTAAACATTTCAAAGACATAATTTTTCTATTAAAAACCTTATTTATTTATTTTGCAGTTGCAATTTGGAACCCTGATTCGAGGAAACTATTTGTAAAGAAAATGAAGTTATGCTATTTTGGTAAGAAAATTAAGTGATGTGAATTTGGTCAGCACTCGACATTCTAGGTCTTTAGTGCTGGTGAGGGGTGACATGCTGGGAGTATGGAAAGCACCAGAATTAGGGACAGGGGAAACGGGAGATCCTCGAGAAAACCCACCAACCAGCAACATTTCCAGCACGATTCTCGCATGTGAAAATCTACGGAAAAATAATTATGTAAGTAATTATTTATTGTTTTTTAATAAATGTTACCAATGTTTCTTATTTTAAAACTTTTTTCCTTAATATAGTTTTAAAAATTATAATTGTTTTAAAAAAATGTTTGGTGTTTTAAGATATTTTCAAAAATGTTCATTTTTTACAAAGTTTTAATAATATTTTTGTTATTTTATGTGTAAAATACTTTAATAATTATTTTTAATTTTTCCACAATTTTTTAATACAAACTTCTAATTAACTACTTTTATTGCCCTATTTAATATTTTTAAAGTAATATTGGAAATTTTTTTAAATTTCAAAAAATCCTTTTTACCCCTGTAACACATGTGACGAAAAAAATGTAAGGCGTGAGATTGAAGATGACAGTGAATTTAGGTCATCCATCATAAGGAGTTCAGTTAGTGTTCTCTGAAGGACAGGTGAAGAGTGGAAAGGCTGGTCATGATGAATATAAGTGGTACCAGAGAGGGAGGGTAGTGGAAGTTAAATGGATATTTAATTAGCGAGGTGTTACGGGATTGTACAGATTTAGAGGTACGAACAGAAGAAACCTTCACAGGATTTGGAGGAGGATGGCACAAAAGAGACAGTGACAACAATCAGGGAGTAAAATGCTTTGAGGGAAGAGTTAGTGACGATTATGGGCCGTTTAGGAAGGATCTGGAAAGGGAGGTGGAGTGAGCGTGCTTGCTACCGAGCAAGAGCCTAATCTCAAGTCTACGTTAATTTATTTTTATAACATAAAAATATTATAAAATATATTATTCTCTCTATGAGCAGCTGATGGTAGTGTTCAGATTTATAAAACAAAGATAACTATTAAAATTCCCTGTGTAAACAGTTTTGTTCTTGTAGCTTATACTCTGCATCAGGCGCTTTGTTTTTTTTTTTTAATTCTGAGAAGAAAAATGTGAAATTTGTATTTATGTCAAAAATTATATTTACCTTGTGCTACAGAGTAAGCATCACAACTGAGCTTTTAACATATTTTTAGACTGCAATGAGTCCAGCAATTTTTTTTATATCCGTGATTTACTTGAGTGATTGCGACTTGAATACAAGTTAAAAGTTTAACTGTGGTGCTTGAAATGTAGCGAAAGGTAAATAGAATATACCCTGCAACAGCAAATTTCACATACAGTATTTCTTCCCAGAATTTTGTTAACACCAAAATAAAATAATGCAGTATGGTGACTGATATTGAACCTTAAAGATAGCTGTACATAGCAAACAACTTTATCATTTACTGTTTTCTGGAATGAGAAGGATATTTTTGTATAAAATCAGTTACATTGGGCACCAATAGATAAGTGTTTCATTTAGGATATGTAAATTTAGGAGATCTTAAATGGTGAATTTACGACAATCTGGGGTATGATATTACTTTCCATTAACTGTGAAATAAATACCATGTGTTAGCAGCTGTTTGACTGTAAAATGTACTACTGAATCAAGTATAATGTGTGAACTGAAAAGTAATAAATAAATAAACCTTAAGTCCAAGAACATTATTCTAATAATACATATTTGATTACAGTAAAATACTTTTGTTTTGTAGCATACATCAACAATAAAACTGCATGTACATGTATTTTTATTTTACTTTAACTAGAGGTTCTTAAGGGGTATGGAAAGGTAGGATGTCGAGCAGACTGGAATACTCAACCTTCAATAAAATCTGAACCAATTATCAAAATATCATAAGATTTTTTTTGCCAAGTAGATATTTTATCAGCGGACGTTTATCTATATAGCACTATGCCGTAGTGTGCTATACTTTTGAGTAGATTAAAAACCTGTTTTTAGAAAAGAAAGGGCTTGAGACCACAAAATCTACAAAAATGGATAAACTGTAATTTTTATAACTTTAAATATAATATCCAGGCCTCTATAGTAACCAAATTTCAAAAAAATCACTTTCGATTTGAATGTAATTTTACTATCCGAAAATCTCTGTGCGATGTTCAATATTTAATCCCTGTATAGCCCTGAAGGTTCTAATTTAGTAAAACTCTTAGACATTCATGAACGGGTATTTACAGATTCATTCTCCTGAAGCCAAATGCAACTCTACATCTCGACGGATTCAATAGATATCAACACATTCACGCCACCCCAACCCAGAGTTGAATTTCATAATAGCCTTTAATCATAATTTAGAACAGGACTATTTTATGAGCGTTGGGTTACAGATATATTATAAATTAATTTAAAACACTTTTCATCAATTTTCATCCCTTGTGTGTTGAATTTATAAAAATCAATAAAGCAATATTGTGAAGAATCCCATAGATAGGGTTAATCAAAAAAATTTCATGTACTTTCACCCCTAATGCTGAATTTAAAAAAAAAATTCTGAATTTGCATTTTTATGAGTGCAATGCCAAAGTGAAAATAAAATAGCCTTTAGGGTTCAATACATATCTACAATTCTTCAAAAACACCTTTCATCCCTTTTCACCCCATAGGTGTTGAATTTAAAAAATTCCATTCTTAGTGCTCACCTATGCCCTTCAAAGGAATCTACCCTCAAAATTTCATGATGGGATAAAGTAAGCACTCAAAAAAAAACCTGCTTAAGTCCTATTTTCGGCCAATTCTTATATTTGCTCGCATAGCGGCTAACGGTGAGACATGTCTAAAGCCAGTGCTACAGTGACAGTAAAGTAGCCGTATAAAAATAACCGTAACCGCACCGTAAGAAATAGACAGGTTTCTATCCCTGTTATGGTCTTACGGCGGCTAAGTAGCGGTACTGTGTGTTGTAGCATGCATCTCTCAAATGTGTTTGTTCAATTTTTACGGTTATTTCTTACGGCGAATCTAGCACGGCCTTTACCTCACTGGACACATCACTTGATGTTTGCGCATGTAAGATAAATTGTGCAGTCAGTAGGAATTGATTCAGTTTAATAAAAATAAGTTTAATAATTATATAAAAGACAATTATGTCAATTTGGTTTGATTTCGTTTCTGTAATGTTGTATTTTAATAGCGATTTGCTGCCAACCACACAAGCAGTAAAGCCCATGCTACATTGACAAT
Source organism: Medauroidea extradentata (assembly GCA_003012365.1). Lineage (NCBI taxonomy): Eukaryota > Metazoa > Arthropoda > Insecta > Phasmatodea > Phasmatidae > Medauroidea > Medauroidea extradentata. Next base: position 14,941 of record PNEQ01080146.1, read on the forward strand.
AAAGTAGCCGTATAGAAATAACAGTAACTGCAACGTAACAAATAACTGTTACGGTCTTACAGCGGCTAAGTAGCGGTACGGTATGTTGTAGCATGCAACTCTCAAAAGTGTTTGTTCAATTTTTACGGTTATTTCTTACGGCGATTCTAGCACGGCTTTAAGGCAACTATAGTTGACTTGATTTATATGCAGTAATGGTTAGCAATATTTTACAAATGTTAAATTTTTAGTCTTCACTTTATCCTGTATAAACTACACCAACTCGTATACTGGCTAAACTATTGATTCTAGAGGTACAGTTTATTAATGAAAAATGTTTAAGAGTTTAGAAGTAGTCCTACATACAATAAATTTTTCGTTACAATAATTCAACCCAACGAAAATTGTTTACGTATACTTACTTCTTAACACTATAAAAACAATTTTCATTAGTAAACTACACCTCTAAAATCAATGTTTTGTCCATTATACAATACGAATCTATTTCATGTGTATAAGTTGTTTGGTCGAACACTAGTCACACACATCTCCTGATATGGCCCCCGTAATGGCCTTTCAGCAACAACTCGGTGCTACTAAAAAGAAACATGACCTAGGAATATATTACCAGCACCCACTTAATTATTCTGAACGTTCCATTACGAGAAAGAGATTCCACAAACATTTTTTACAGAATTTTATTCATGGACAGCAGTCAGAGACCAACGAAGTGATCAGTAAACAAAAACAACAGAGCATAGAAGAGTATATCTTATATTTTAATCTTTAACCCAGTACTCGATGCGATTGCAACGCTGCGAGCGACTGTCTTCTAGCGCTACGAGCGAATGGCCTTTGAACTAAACAAGATAGCGGTAGACGTTGCGGGTAATTTGAATTTGAATTGTATGGAAAAACAGAAAATATGAATTTGTTTAATAATTTATTTTCTTCTTAACACATTTTTTATGAACTACTCAAGTTGCAAATTCACAAATAAAAACTTGCAAAGTTATCAGCTATTTATATGCCTGTGATGCATTTTATTAACTAAAATTAATATCGCATAAAACAGCAAATTTTGCAGAAAGCCCCTATTATAAAGGAAAATTGTTAATAAATAAGTTACCAAGTAAAATCAAGAACATAGAAAATCTAGACAATTTCAAAAAATAACTAAAAAGTTATATATTAAAAAATGCCTTTTATTCTGTACATGAATATTTCAATAGTTAAATGACAAAATACCTTCCAGACTGACCACTATCTTCTAACTACAATATAAATCTAAATGGGAATTACATTGTTTGTGTAAGTATTTGTGTATAGACTAAGTACATACCTACACAGATATACCCTGTTATGTGTTCAGATACAATGTATACATGTGTACAAAAATATGTATGTATAGGGATAGGATATATATGTATGCGTATGCAAATGTTTCTTGTAGAATTTTGCTTTGTATTCATATGTATATACATTTATATGTAAGTATATACATATATTACTATTGACAACTCCCATTCTGGTATGTACCAGAATAAAGAGGAGGCTAATAAAATAAATAAATAAAAAAATAAATAAATTTAAATCTAGGATACTTCATAAAAAAAAAGTTTTAAAATAAAAGATCAATTTATGTACATATATATCTGTCTGTGTATATATACATACGTGAATGTATTTTTCTTTTAAAACTTTTTATGGACTTTATTTACAGTCGCAAAATAGAACTATTTAAAGTCTTTAGTTAGGTAATAAACTATATTACGTGCATACAATAACAGTTTATTAACTGCTGACCTTACATGTTTTTATTTTTTACTTTACTACTTGAGAAGTTCGTAAAAAACATGATAAAATTAAAATAATTATGAACATAAATTCAAATTATATATGTGTGTGTTTGTGTGTATATACCACAGTCGTAGAAGTACGGTCTGTACACTCCCCTATCTACCAATGTAGTTTGCTTGACCCCCTTGTTGTTTGGCTGTAGTTTGTCAAGTTATCGAGAATGTCGTACTTTTTGGCGCTGTTTTCCGGGCGATCGGACTCAAACTCCGTCCACTTTTTTCCATTGTTAAATTTATAAAGTAATTAAAGATGGCTAGACCCATGATTTCAAATTGTGAGCGAAGGAAGTACTTCATACATTCGTAAAAAATAACTTTTGATAAATTGTTTATCTTACTGGGAAGGAAGTGGGCGGAGTTTGAGTTCGACCGCCCCGGAAAACAGCACCAATAAAACACAATATTCTCGGTAACTTGGTGAACTGCAGCCAAACAACCAAGGGGTCAAATATCCAGGCGAGTGTCCAGACCTGTTCGTCTGCGACCGTGGTACGTACATACACACATATTACCTACTAGCTTTTAAAGTATCACACTTACTATAATGATGTGATTAACTTTGTCGCCGTCTACCTGTCTAGGAAATATATAAAAAGGACTTGTTAGTGGTCGAGCTGTGTCAAAGGTGTTCAAGAGTGGGTGCCACCAGGACAACAACTGGGCCAGGCTGGTAGAGCAAAGTTCAGGGCATGTGACGTTAGTTGACAGTCCCTAAACTAGGCGGCGAAGGGGAGCTGAGTGTGGTAGCAGACTAGGTGTGGGGCTGAGAAGCTCTTAATAATAATAACATAACACATTTATGAGTCAGTTATAGATAAGGTAGAAGCGGGATGTACGTGTTGTTATGTGAATAAGGTAGGTGACTATCGGAAAATTCTAGTTCACATAACAAATTTTATTACGTTATCCTCAAAAGCAAATTTAATAAAGCCACAGCTGCTGAGCAGTCAATACTAAAAGATAGCTGGGTTCATAACTATGCTGTAGGCAGTTCGGAGTGCGACTGACTGAGCACTTGGTCTACAATGCCACGTGTTGTGCTGTATCAAATACGACACGACTTAAATAATATACATTATTTTTTATTTTTTATTTCCTCAATTCAGGCTAATTATTTTTTTGCACTGTTATTAACTTGTTTAATATTATATTAACAATAATAAGTGTTATTGAGTAATTAAAATTTATTAATGATATTTCAAAATGTTCACTTTCAATTACAGCTTTTCTTTCTAGTTACGTTAGTTTGAGCCGACACTAGTCGCGCTGGAGAGTATCTGCTGAATTTTACATTGCTCTGTCAGTTGTTCTGTCGTATCTTCGTCTTCATGTCATGTGGTTGTGCCGTTGCAGTGCGTGATTTCTGTATTTCACAGCGTGATTTCGATGCAATTTAGCTATTATTTTCCCGTGATTGTTGCATACTACTGTGCTTCCATGCGCACTTTGCCTATGTTGGTACGTTAGTTGATCATTTTCGATGCTGTTTTGTTCAACATTTCTGCAGCTTCTTCTGTTGCATTTCTTAACACTTTGCCATCAATCATCGCAGTGGCGATGCGTGACCTAATTTGAAAGGCAAGCTACTAATCATATTTGCGACTACCAGGATTTTAGCGTTTAAAAAGGTAATGAAAGAGGGGTGAGGGTTGGGGGAGGCTTAAAACTCGAAATATTGTAACGGAATACCAAAAACCCCATTAAACATAGAGAAAGAGAGAAATAATAATACCGACTAAAAAGCATATTCCGTGGCAGTAAGCTTGGCAGCCAGTTTAGCAACTGACGTAACGGAAATCATACCGTAATGGCTTGTATGGTGACTGTTATGATATCACGTGTCGTGTCAAAGACCTGATATCTTAAGATAAAACCAAGGAGCCAGCCAGGGAGTCGGTCAGATTGTCATGTTAATATCTACAGAATGCTGCGTTGCCGTTAGGAAATAACGGCTGGTGATGTGGCCGATCTTGAGGCATGCACATTATTATAATCATCACTCTCATAAAGCTTTCGTTTAATATCCTGCCATCAACACTGTTAAACAATGTTTATATTTTTACAAAGAAAAGCTTTGGCATCCCAGTTGCCAATAAAGCCTTAGTAATACTAACTCTGCAAAATGGCATATTTTCAAAGTTAGTTGTAGTATAAGTAAAGGTACAATTGATTTAACACAAAATATAGCACACGCACAGTTTCCAAATGCCACACGCTACAATGAGCGCACAGAAAAAAACAGCACAGGATCGGCGCACAGAAAGTTTGGAAAAAAGTCAAATTATTATGTGGCCTGTGCGTGTGCGCCGCCAATCAAAATGAGGATATTGCCGAGTTCATGTGGAGCTTGGTTATAGATTAGTTTGGAATGAACCTGACTACAGTTGTATAAGTTTACTACCCACGTGTTTAGTTTATGTAAACAAGCATGGCGTTTTGCGAAATTTACGAATTATTAATTTGGGAGATCGGGCATCACGCTTTTCATTGACTACAAAAACAATTATATTTACTAGTGCTGCAAACACACAAACAAATAATATACCATACATAATTTCCATCACACTTTGTAGAGACATACCGAACATCTGTCCGTGTGTGCGGCGATAAATGTAGCTTACGAGATTTATATGTACACGTTTGATGTGTGCCTGTGCCACATCAATTATAGCGTAGCCTTTAGGCTTCCTTCGGAAACTGGGTTTCCAAAATGTTTCATTGTAAAAGTAGCCTACATAAAAATTACTGTCAACAAGCGATCTCACAAGGATAGTTTGGATGATTATGAGAACAGAGCACAAAACACCATTAACTTATAGAAATTAACTCGGCAACACTTACAAAAAATTCTAATAAAGAGAAATTTAAAATAAGATTACATACATGTTAAGTTACGCAAATTTCGGGTGTCGGCCTACCTTTTCTGATGAGGTCACATTGTTGCTGAAAAGTAAAAACACTGCTCGAGAAGTTTTAGCACGTAATCCACGTACACAACACTTGCATTCATATGATTCCGTTTCATTAATGGTTTTTAATCCCTAGTATAGATAGCGCAGCTAATAATGGTACATTTCAACGCACAGTAACCAAATTAAATAATAAACGATAATATTCACTTCGCAGCATTACCGTGCAGCGCGGGAAATTGCCAACAGGGCTTGCCAATATATTCAATTCGTGTAGCTTGTAAAAATCAACTGCCGGTGACCAGTGTTGCCAACTGAAGCTTAAAGAAAACCACTTATGGCACTGGAATATCACCGGAGACCTATCTTATCAATAGAAAAGAAAATTTCCAATTTACTAGAATTAGTTTAAACTGTCTTCGCCTCCCTGTTTAATCAACGTATAAGTTACAAAACTTGACCGGTAGTAGATTATCTGAAATCGCAGTAACTGGTAACAAAACCACTAAAGTGGCAATTCTGCTAGGTTCGGCTATATTCGGAGCACTTCGGCGAGAAAGCACTGCAATCGTAGCTTCTAACACAGCGTTACGTAGCCAATCCCCTCCCGTGTTCCTTCCGCCCGGCCACCCCTCCAACCCCTTCATTTTCCCGAATACTATCGCTGCAACTCTATCCACTAGAAGCGATATTGGAAGCACTTTTCAACAGCTTGCTTTGGTTGTTTACGAGTTCTTATCTTCCAATTGACAGTGTTGTAATCCGAGCGGAATTCGTAAAAGATACACCTATCTGCACGAGTCATAGTTAGCTTCTAGTAGAGACAAGGTTACAAGTAAATTATATTTATTATAATCAGAGAATTGTCAGGAAGCTGCCTGGGCAAGCACTGCTTGCCTTGCTTACCCTGACGAGACGCCACAGAATCAACGTATCGTCAAGATGAGTGTGTTTGGTGTTCCTGCCTTTTTTTTTTTGGCAAATCTTGGCATTTGAGTTGCTATAAATCGACTTTTTTTTTACATAATGTTGCTAAATTTATATTTTAACATAGTAAATCTGTAGTAATACATTTTTTTATGTCTTTAACTGTTTTTGTTTCGTCTGAATTTTTCAAGTGGTTCTCTTCGCCCTCGCCTGGTGAGTAATTTTCCTACGAGAGGTTTTATAATCTATTTAAATTTCATTTTCTTTAATTTTTGTGGTAATTTCTGTGTAGTGAGGGTTCGCGACCCGTCCGATTCTCGTCCGAGCCTATCCACGTCTTGCCCTTTCCTCGTCTTGGCCTATTCACATGCTGGACTATTGACAAGCTGACATGTAGTCTCAACTACAGATGTCCAGTCATTCTGGCCTATTTTGGGGCCTTTTCTTTCGCCTTTTCGTCTTCTTTGTTTCGCGCTGTAACTGGGAAATGTGAAGTCATCACAGCATGCTGTACTCTTCTTTTGTGGGACCATGAACACATAACCAGCAACTAAATTTGTTTTGTATTTTAATCTATAAATTAACAGCTGCTACACTTACCTATTATACTGTAATAATTTGTACATTTTAAATTATTAATTTGAATTTAATAACAATTTAAAATTTTATAAAGCCTAATGGATGCATCCATAGACGGCTTGGCCCGGAGCATTCGCACATTGAATCATGGGTAGAATCAGCTGTCAAAGTACAAACAATCGCGACAGACTGCTGTGTTTGAATGGGCGGACGATTTATTTTCTTTAATTAAATAGTCAGAAAATAACTTATATAAATCATGGATTCGGCGGTGTTTGATAAGTCTCAGACCAAATAATGTTCATGGAGCCTTGTTTGTATAAATGTAGACGATCTGTTAGAGTGAGAGTTGAGACGATGGCTCATGTACTGTGGCTTGCTATGGGAGGGTAGCAAAACCGAATTTTTAAAAAGGACAAATACAAAAATAATATGTGTGCATGTATGTGATATTAAAACAATACCTACAGTACCTATTTCATCTAGGCAAAGCTGCTGCGGAAGATTAGGGCCTGCTGAAATCGTGGACAATAGTCAGAATATTTAAAATGTTGGAACTTTCAGTGGTTGTGAGTGGTCAATGTTATTTGTCAGGTTTTGTAGGGCTAAGTAGTTATTTCTTTCATCTTGCAGACTATTTGGGTGTATCTTTATTTTTCACATAGTTTATTAAAATTAATAATGCCCTACTTTATACCTTCCAAGTCGAAATTCGGAATTACGAGTGCACTTTTTTTAATGCTTGTCTTCTAAGAAAGTCGAATGGGTTGAAGTTAGCTACTGTAACTTTATTGCAGTGTTCACAGACACTATC
>PNEQ01080157.1:0-16335 GCA_003012365.1 Medauroidea extradentata
TTTTTTTTTTTTTTTTTTTTTTTTTTTTTTTTTTTTTTTTTTTTTTTTTTTTTTTTTTAGTTTAACACAACTGGGAAAATGTTTTCCGATTTTTAATGATTCTGGTTTACATAATATAGCTTAGATATTTGACTTGACTTTTGATTGCGATTTAATGTTTTCAAAGTAGTAGTCATAATTTTATATTGAAATAATTTAACATATCTGAGGAACTATTATTTTCAATTTCACTAAGCATAGTACACGTATACTACTTAGCGTATTGACTTGACTAGTTTATTTGTTACTTTCGAGTTAATATTTTTATAATTGCTGCCATTATTATATTTCAGCATAATATGACTTCTGAGGGAATATTTTTCCGAAGTACGTTACTCCTGACAAGCGTATTTTAATTAGTTTAATGACTGGACGTTTATGTATTACATTCAGCCTTTGGCTATATTTTTAAACAATTGCCAATGTTTATCTTTATGATAGAAATAAATTTTTAACAAATTGTCCCTAATTTTATTAAACTGGGTACCCCTATAATAATTAATGAACTGTCTTATCTTTTGCATTTTCCGTTTGACGTATATCTAAATTAATATTATTATTTACTATTCCTAAATGTACTTAAACGATTTAAACTTTCAGGGTCAATCTGCACCCACTTTGAGGAAAACAGACTTTTATGTTATGCTGGTAACTTCTAAGTTAGTTTTTATTGTCGCAGAGGTCGTGTCGCTTCTGTCATGCCTATGTGATTCCTCCAGTAGTGGTATCACAAGGGAGTGTCGGTACAACTTATTCATAGCATCGCTCATTAACTGGTCGGAAGTTCTCTGTTATGCCATGTAATTTAAATTAAAAAGTTACATGTTTTAGACTGAAATATCACCTTAAATCTGGACTCGTATAGCGAAACTCAAGGATGTTATTAAATACGTATTGGGTTCTGACTTATTAAACAGAATTTTTGCTGCATATTATTGTATTATTTTTTATTATAAGTGCTAAACATATTTATAAGATTTCATATGAGTAGAATAATTATGAGAGGAAAAAATATGTTGAAGGTTTCTTCGACGTGTGAGGATTGTTCTGCCAGTTTGTGACGTCAAGTCGGTTATCTTGGATCACTTTGACTTTCGACCTTGACCTGACCTCGTACCCAGTTTCCCCAAAGAACGAAATAGAAAAATTTCATAGATCCGAATGACTTAAATTTTCAAGAAATTAAATCAGATAAAAAAAGAGAATCGAGAAAATTAGTAGTTTCCTACCAAAGATATTTTCAATGTCACTTCCGTCGTCCGTCTTAAAATTCCCACTACCAAATGTTTAACTTTACATGGCTTATGCTTCAGAGGCAGCAATCTTGGATTATTAAAATTGTTGTACGTAAAAGCCGACACATATGTTGTATGTTTATATGTGTGTATGTGTGTATGTATATGTATATATTTACAATTTACTGTATTCTCTGGCATATGTACCCTATTCGATCGATTAATCGAAACTTTCTTTCTCTTTTAAACGCTGGACGGCACCAGTACAGCTTTTACCGTTGTAAGACTACAAGTTTTACAGTTCTATAACCTAGATTTTCCCCTATAAAATCAAATAACACGTTTTATGTAAACATTATTTATTTAAATTTTACTTGTTTAAATACACCGTCAAATCGAGTTATTAAAAATATTGACTATTATATTTAATGCAAAGTGTTCCTTTGTGGTCAGCATGGCTGTAACAAGCCTGGAGTTGTGTCGTTGCTCGCGACATCAGCAGCAGAGAACTCAGCATTCGTGACGTCACAAGCATGAGTCTTGACCAGCTCTACAAAAACCTCCTCGGGAGGTTGCTGGTATTATATACAGTTAAAAACTAGTAATCTTCTATGTATATGGAAACGAAATGTATGAAAGTTCAATGACCTGCATGTTAGACTCAATTGTGTGCATTCTCAAGTCCCGGACATATGCCTGTTAGCTGCAACTCCCTGGAAGAGCAGATAATAAACGGGCAAACGGACTTGAATAAACATAAAAAAAATTGAGCTACTTGAACTTACATGTTCCTTATCCTAGTTATACATGGTATCATCGGTCTTACAGTCATGAATTTTAGGTATAGATTATTTACGAATCTCTTGTTACATAAGTTACGATTATGAATGATACTATATAAATACGCTAGTAAAAATTAAACATAAGTGTCGTATGAGGAGGATACTCGAGGGCCTCAAAGCTGGGTTTGGTTTATGAGTGCGAACTCGCAGTAGGTAATATGCGTACCTCGAACAATGACATCAAATGAGGCGCTACAATGGAGAATCGCCGGAGTGAGAAGGGCGGGGAAAACGGGAGGTCCCCGAGAAAACCTGCCGGCCAGTGACATCGGTCGGCACGATTCCCACATGCCAAAATCTGGGGACCGTCCCCGTCGTGGATCGAACCCGGATGCCTTGGTGGAAGGCGAGCGGTCTGACCACTTTTTTTTTTTTTTAATAGAAATGTTAGGATTTTTGACGAGGTCTCATCGTCACCAACGAGCCAAACATCTCCCCTTTATAGCTTCATTATTAGACAATTAAAATGACTCGAACTGATGAACACACCCGGCCAGACCTGAGAATCAAACCCAGAACCCCATGCAACAAAGTCGGCCGCTCAACCAATTGATCTACGGAGGGTCGGCATTAACTCCGCCGCCGCGGCCACTAAGAAGCTAGTTACGTAACCGTACCAATGTGTTCCTACGTTGTACGAAGTGTGTGTTGTTAAAGGTACAAATCTCATCATATTAAATTCACAGTTTTACTGCATTTTTAAAGCGGGCCCACAAGGAAAATCTGGCCTTCGTAGCTGACTTGGTTACACGCCGGCCTATGGTGCGAGAGATCCTGGTTTCGAATCCTTGCTCGAGCATGATGTTTTGTTTTCCTCCACCACACTTTACCCTGTAAATACCACGTTTTAAAGAGCTGTAAAACCCTCACACTGTCACCACCTATGGAAAAAGTTCAAAATTTGTCCATTTAAACCCATTAAATCTTATATTGAAACTTGTGTGTTCTGACGCACATTAACCACGATGCTCGGTTGTACGCTCAAGGTTGCAAAACACAGAAGGCAAGCCGTCTTTAAATGGCTGCGTTCCGAAACGTGACTCCGCGAGTTGACTTTACTCTTTGGCTGTTCGAAAACTTCCAGAGTGTAAGTCTTCCGCGCTCTTGTAATGTCGTAAGTCCTTCATAATTTTGCTTCCCGCCTTGATTATAAGGCTCGCATTAATGTACATGTACAGTCATTGACACAATAAATTAGCCAACTCGCGAAGGTGGAAACATGTGTAAGTCCCGCGTCGGGTATTTTCGGCAGGCAGGCCCTCGCGCAGATTACAGATGAGGGTGTGGCGTCATGCAACGGAATGCTAAGGCTATGGGTAAGAATGACAAAAATCGCAACAAATTCTTAGCAGCTTTTAGTAGGGAACAACCGCATATAATGTTTCATGTTCATGAGTTGTGATAAATTTAATGGAGAGTAACAATATTGACAACGTGCCACAAACGTTTCACATTTTGGTGTGTTATAAGTCGATATTATGTTCTTGTAGTAAAATTTGTATTGATTATACAAATGTTTACTTTCACAATCTAATGACATAACTGTCCCTCGTCTTTATTTGCAACTAGTGCGTATAGAAAGCCACAAAATGTTTATAAGGTAAGCACACAAATCCTCGGAAGCAACAATACTGAAGTGTTATGAGAGAATTGTACGCAACAACGGTATGTCGTAGGCTATGTCAAGGAAACACTAGTTTGTTCAAATATCACTTATTGCTCTAGTATCCTGATAAAATTGTCGCATATTATGACAGAAAATGCAAATGGTATTTACATACAAATAAGATATTGTAATATCACGATATTATAGAATAATATATGTTAATGTTAGTTAAATAGATTGCAAAACTGATTTTCAGAAATATTCACATTCACGTAGTTTGAATATTGGAATTTAAATGTTTGACATTTCATTCGTTCACCAACAAGTCGTTGTGTAACATTACACAACATAGTTGAAAGTAATATTCAGCAAGTTGTGCGTTCATACATTACAGCTGACAGTTGTGAAATACGGAATTGCATACAGTAACGGAGGGAACGGTAATCTAAAACGTTATTATAACCTTACACTTCACATATTCTTGCACTATGTAGTATGTTTTATAATCGATACTTCAATCATTTGGCAGTCGGAACCGTCTAGTCAGGTATTACCTACAGAACAAGAAGATATTAGGAAATTTGAAGAGTTTATTTTACTAGGGGTACAACTCCAATTTTGTAAAAAAAAAAAAAAAAAGGGGGGAGTTGTATCCACCACTGTTGAAAGAAAGGATAATGTTACCTTATTAAAAAAGTGGAACATCTTCACGTTCTGAACTTCATTATTTCACTTATCTCGAAAAAACAGATTTTTTGACATTGAATTATGTTCAGGTCTTTTTATCTAAAAATTAACTAAATTGGAATTGTACCGCTATTAAAATAAGCCCTTCATATGATTCTTGCATCACGTTCTTGTGATAACTGTGCTGTGACAACATTTATTTTACATGATACGTGTCTGCTTAGTGAGCTTTGATGGTAACAATCTATGTTAGAAGCCTTGGACGGAACAACGTGTACAGTCGTTTCGCAAGGGAGAGCGACAGCAGTTTCTGTCAAACGGGACGAAAGTGACAATTTGCGACTACCTGGACCAACAACTCACAACAATATTGTGTAATCAGGATCAAGTTTATCGCTTGATATGTGATATTGTGTGTGTCTCAAATACCTTGTTCTGTGGTTGTTTCTAAAGGTTTTATTGTAAGTATCACTACAGCGATGGTGTTAAATGTTTTGTTTGGGCTTAACAGATGTGAAGTTAAGTAACAGTGGTTCTTCAGTGAATTGTCAAAGAGGGATGGAAGTGTCCCGAGAAAAACAACTCTTTCACGCCAATGTTCGGCCAATATATATGAATATGTGAAGATGTGAGTGAGTAGTTAGACCATAACGTAACAGCGACTGACAATTAAATGTTACCGTACTGTTAAAATACGCATTAGTTTGAGCTCCCAGTGTGAGAATGAGAATACGTGTGCATTGAATTTTAATGTTTTGATACAATATAGGTAACTGTTACTATCTGGTTACTGGAAATTTTGAGCACTTTCGTAACTTCATTACTGTGTTTCACAATTAAGTTTTCTATCTTAGCGATTCAATATTATGAATGGACATGTGTCAATTTTGCATTTACTAAATGATTTGTGCTACGCACTGGTTCAGCCAATATACAGTACCTGGTCGCTTGAGGAAGGTGTGGACGGGAGATGTTCCAATCGTACTACAGAACCTGTGCCCAGCGCAGTTCCAACGCAACAATATTCGTTGTCCTCCAGGTTGCCTAAGTGCCAGGCTCTAGTTTGCACACAGCCGATGATTGCCGAGGTGGACTTGAAATATTTCCGTGGCCCAGTTCTTGTGTCCATGACTGTACATGTGGGTGTTGTTGCAGATGTTGTTCAACTCTCGCCTGAGTCTGGCTGTGCTGATGGTGGTGTTGGTGATGACAGACGCTCGCGTTAATCTCAATGTACACGTTCAAGCGTGCGGCAGAAACCTCTCCAATGTCTTAGACCTCGTCTGTGGGGGTCAATTCAAAGAGTCGATGCAGACATGTCTACAAAGTGAGCACTTTAAACTTCTTATTATCTAATCCTGATTTCTTAGCAATAATCAAGCCACCTATTAAACACATTTTATTATTGCTAGCTATCCAAGATATGTACTAGTGTGTTCATATTTTCATTTGTGTAGCTGTCATTTAATAGAAAAAAAATTGTTTTTCAGGGTGTCATTGGAGCTGAATATTAAATTAAAAAATACGTTAATGAAGTTGGTAATATACATATTATATACTTTTGTCTGTATATTTTCTGTATAAATAAAACAAGATAATTCAAATTCTGTAGGGGCAGGCAGCACATACATACATACACACACACACACACATATATATCCACCATAAGTCGATAGGTTACACATATAAAGTTACATATGATATATGCTAGCCGACAATAGACAAACTAATTTCATGTCAGGGCATCTGCTTCGAAGTTACTGAGAGTGTATAAATTTACCACGAAAACGTGATATTGTTTCTGTCAGGCCATATATATATATATATATATATATATTATAAAACATCGAATTTAAAGAAGCTGTGAATTGACGTGCATCGCACAAATATTATATTCGAACGTATTATTTTAACGCATACATGATCGTTAGTTGACATTATTGCTAGGATGTTAAGCTCAAGTTGTTAACGAACTGGATACGACGGAATGTTATCGACAACTTTCAGCACTACAATGAGTCAATACAGTACATTGTTCACAGATATTCTTCCAGTATTTCAAGTCATAGTAGTCTATTCTGGACATTCAGTAAACTGCAAACCAAGAATTTTACATTGTTTCTGAAATTTCGTAGCAGAAGTTTACGGGTCAAGGCATTTATAAAGAATATATGTATAAGTCTGAATAGTTTAGGATCAAATTAAGTTATTTTTACCTAGATAATGTCTACATAAAATATGTGAATAAAATCTTTGCAGTAAAAGTGTGTAGCATACAAGTGTTAAGATTTATTTATAAAATCAACACTTCTTGGCACTACTGCCTTACATATCGCTACAAAATCTTTATAACAATCGAAATTAATATATTCTGATTATCATTTTAATAAGTGAATGAAAAAGTTGACAATTTATATTTTTTTGCAGTTCCAATCATGCATTTAGAGAAAGAGGTGTGAAAATATGACTATTTCACTCACATGTAGAATTTATGAGGAAGATATTATTTTAACCTGTTGCTATGAGACTGCAGGAAGTAATGTTGATATTCTCGTGTACAGTATAACTACCTGTTTAATGATAATTGAGAATATTTCTTAATTTTAGTTTCATGCTTGCGGAGGAGAACAAACTGTTTTTTTTTCAGTGGGACATATGAGTAACGTGTCCAGTGTTAACCCTTCTTTCATGAGCTTCCTGACAGACGCGTGTATTGCATGCCCACAGTTCTGGAGAACGACGACGATGGCTTCGTTATCTGGCAGAACGGCAGTCCTCAGCAGGCATATGAAGGATTCACATACCTTCCTGTCGTAGCCCTGGTAGATGACTGCTTCAACGAACCTAGGAACGTTGTCATGGAGTGCTGCCTTAAACCTTGCAGCATCAGCAGCATGCAGGATTATTGTGGCTAAGAGGACTCGCTAAGAGACGAGACGGATCATAGCCATCTCTTGTGGAAGGCCGTGGGCTTAGATATGTCAACCCTGCCAACAAAAGTCGTATTAACATATACTTGAGCGTTGTAATAACTATGGCTTTCCTTGATTGGTCTGTCTGACCTACCAACCGGTGAACTAGGAACAGCTGTTGTTGTTGGAGTGTTTAAGACGCTATAATAACGACTTATTGGCAAGGTCGCGATATCAAAGTCCGTGGTCATCTACTGTTGGCTGTGGACAACTGAAGATGTTTTCAGCTTGCGCGCGCTTTGACCAAACATGTAACCTATACATGCTTCTTAGCCATAATGATTATTAATTCTGATTAGTCTTGCATCCGTTATTTCACGGCAATAGACTGCAAAAGCTATACATGTATGCTTCCTCCTTCGCTTTATAATGAATTATAACTGTATATGAGTTACAATCTATTTATGAAATAAAGACTATATATGTTTGCGTTATTCGTGTTTTATATGCCTTAATTTAAATAATACAACTTTTGTTGGTTTTTGGTTTCGATCCGTGAATACGAAGACTTAGTAAGCAAACCGAATTTGCGAAATTAAGAAAACAACATATTTAGAGATACAAAACTACAAAATGTAAAAATGTATGATTATTAGTTTAGCATTAATTGGAAACAATCCCTAGTGAAATGAATACGCGCGGGAGATACACACATTACACCGTCTGAAATGTGTGAGCAAAATGCATCCCTCAACAATCACAACATGGATACCTAATTCAAGATTTGTTAGCGTAAAATATTTCAGCGAATGATTCTTAAACTACCAGTTCCAATTTGGTTAAGTTTTCATAGAATTGTAAACCAAAAACAACCCTTATTTTGGTTATTTTGACAATCAGTAAAAGTTTCCAAGTTAAAAGTGCCAACAAGCTCATGAGCATTAAAACTGCTCACACGCACGCTACTTGGGTTTGCCATAGCTGGAAACCTATTTCAGTTTCGATAAACAGGAATATTCATAATGCGAGCCGTTTTGAAATTAATAATTAATACATTTGTTGACTCAGTTTATCTTAATATAATTAATAATACTTGGAGATTCTTACTAAGAGAAAACTCGAACAGCAGCTACATATTCTGGATGAGTAGCGCAGCGTACCTATTTAATTCATCCAAAATCTTTCTTACGTGCATTTTTATCACAAAATTAACGCTCAAGAATCCTCCTTGTCAGAGTGAAATTACATATGTACACAGTTTAGCAATGTTAAGGGAGAAATTACTAAATGCAGATGAGTGTCTCAGTGAAATACTGAATTTTTAAGCATTTAAAAGTGTGTAATGTTTGACATTCATGTTAATAAGAAAAACAATAGTGAAATATGGTTCTGATTAAACAACCACACACACACACTGTGCTATTGAAATTAAATTCAAAGTAACTGAAAAAAATATATAAATTAATAAACACTGTGAAGTAATCTTTTCTTAGGCCTCAACAAGGCCACAGCACACAACATGACTTAACAAAATTATACCACAAATAATGTGACTAAGCAAAGGATATAATTACTTAATGAGTTACAACATAAAAACATGTTTTCCGAGCGACGGGGGCAATATGTTGTATAGCGTTGACCCATCTCATTCAATTAAGATAAATTACCTTTCAATTGATGATCCAGGATACCCTTACAGAAAACGCAGTAGTGCGTATGTAGCATGAGTCTTGTGATGTTGGTTTGAACATGTGGCTACTAACACTAACTAATGCTAAGCAACTACGTACTCACTAGAAGTTTACTGTAATTAGTTCACGGCTACGCTACGTAGTGTTAATTTAAATATAACAGTGGGTGCCAGGAAGAATTAAATGCAACAAAATTTTTAATATTTAATTATTGGTTGACGTGGACATCATGTTCAATCATACAATTTAATGTGATCAAATGATTTAAAATGTAATGTGCACCAGCAAGCCTTACTGTAATAACTGTAATGTAATGTTTCTTCCTAAATACATTCGTCTTTTGACGGGCTAGTTCAGTATAATGCTGACAGTATTAAAGCGGTAGTGAGACTGTTTCAGGGTACACTATGGATATTGTCTAACTACAGATCTCTTAATACACGCGTAAGCTAGCAAACTTTGTAGGTCCATACAAGCGTTAATATTTGTATACTTCACATATCGCACATCTCCTCATGTTCTCACCAGCCAGCTCTTATTGTCCACGACTATATCCTCGACAACCTTCTTCGCGCACGACAACACTTACTTCACTCCATTACCCATCTTCCATAAAAAAACTGCATATCAAACAAACATACAAATAGTAGGACTTGCGGTGTTAAGAGGAAAATTAAATAAAATAATAAAATATGTCCCCCACTCTGACACATGGAGCATACAATAAAGTAATTACATTAACTGAAAACACTGCTGGGTTTCAAACTATATAAACTTATTTGGCATGTAACGTTAATGTTCAATAGATCGGTATGTGACAACATTAACGAAATTGAGTTAATAGCAAGAAAAATTTGTTGGAACTTATACACAGTTACATTATTACAAAGTCTAGAATAAAAGTATGTACATTGTAACATAAAATAAAAAAATACAAACTTGTTTACTACTCCATTGCGATACGGACATAGATAATGCACTAGGCTATTTTCTTGGGTGGGTTGGCAATGCTGCAAAATACTACACTGTTGTTCTGTGATGAATCTGCGTACACGCGTTGCATACACGTTCCCTTGCAGTCTTAACGACAGTTCACTGTGACGTAGAAGTTGGTTGCTAGTTACCACGAATGCACATCCAGCCTCTACTCATTGTTCTCGGGAAAATTGTACCTGAATCTTTGGGTCGCCGTCGGCGCGTTATAATTGTTCAGTCTGTCCATTAAAAAACATTAAAATAAAAAAAAATGGAAATTATTTCAGATAGAAAACTGAACTGAGTTGTGCAGAAAGGGTAGGTACGTAAGATATTTTGGTCAGCGCCTAACATAGAAGACTTCAGCGCTGGTGCGGGATGACATGAGGTGAGTATGGAGCAGCGCCGAAATGAAGAGGCGGAGGAAACGGGGGATCGCCGAGAAAACACGCTGACCAACGTTATGAAGAAAAATACCATCCAACATTTAATAAAGTAGAACACGTAAAAAAAGTTGCCAAATCCATTAATAATAGATATTAATATTCAAATAACCTATTTGTTTGGCTTTGTTTGCTTAGTTACTGAAGTCTTAGTGAATAATAATTAGGGAGTATTTTGGTCTGTCATTCACGTTTGTGACTTGGATAGCTTCTGAATAACACCATTCAACTGCGGTTGTTTAAAAACTTTTGCAGCTATGAACGCTGAATTACGTACTCCAGAATTTGATGGTGTACTACACTTGTAAATTTTATGATTACGGGGATACAATCGAGTTCTGCTTCTGTGCGTATCAGCATATCTTGTTAAACAGTTAAAAATGTTTCGGAGATCCTTGCACGTAGGACTGAACAGTCATCGACTGGTGTACTGTGAATACTATACTTTACTGACATTTAATTTCGGGCGGCGCTACAAGTATTCTTCTTGCACCGCATACACCATGATTGGTCCATCGCTGACCCTCAACATGGAGGACAAGAAATTAAAGAGGAATGGCATGAAATGAGACCCTGTTATGGTGCAGCAACGGAATGCAAGGACGGGGGACACGGAAGTGTCTAGAGAAAACCTCCAGGCCAACGGAAACGTCCGCCCCAGTTTCCCACACGCAAAGAATCTGGACCAACCCCGCTGGGGATCGAACCCGGTGGTCTTGATGGGAGGCGTATCATCTTACCACTCGGGCGCCGTGACCTATTAATACTTTGTGAAGATGCCCCACATAAAACATGTCAAAGGGAGTGAGTGTCATCAGGATGTTGCAAGAGCCAACCGTTTTGATCATTACGACGCATCCACCTCCCAGGGATCTATTCATTCAGAATATCTCGGCATTTCAGAATAAATCTTGGTGATATACCGTCGCGCTGGAAGTTGGCAGACGACTGCAACAGTACGATCCTTGGTAGCAGGAATATGTCAGGAATGTCCAAGTAAGTAGCGTCCATTAATGTTCCCTCTGCGAAGTTAAATACCGTGTATTAGGCCAAACAAAACGTTAAGCTTCGAGTTATCACGAATGTGTTTACGAATACTGTGTGAGATTTTGTCGCCTCATATCCGAATGTTATGACCGTTAACTCTGGAATTTGTTTCGTCTGAAAACGGGAACTTTTTCTGTTACGCATTGTATTTATCTACGGAAGATATCTTCTATAGAATATACAATGTTGATCACTTATTTGGTTGTCCATGGTTGCTTGAAGCACGTATGGATGCCCACTTTGAAGAATGTCGCAGATTTGAATTCTGCTCATTATAGCCTATTACAATGTGCATTTGCTGAAATGCTGCTACTTTTATTCAATGTAAATACTTAACCAATTAAATAACATTTAGTGCAGCAAAATATTTTAAACCAGCCTCAAAGCTCTATGCTTACCGAGTTATAATTGTATTCGTAAAGATAGTGGGAATTTTAGTGCACCTGCGCATTTCAGCAACTTATTGTTATTACGCAACACAACGATGTGTGTTCTCTGTTCTCAATGCGTCAAATGTTACGGAAAAGACAATCACAGATAGTATTGATATAGTATTGCATAGGGCCACGACCTGTTTATATGACGCGGTAGGTTAAAATATATTGTATCAATTAAAAATTTAAAACCCTTTTCACTACAGCCTTGAGCGTATATAAACAATGAACATCACTTAAAATGTCTGGTGTAAGTTGTTTATGAAGTTTTCAATAATTTTTCAGTGAAAGTCAATGGCACTTACTGAAATATTTAATATTATGTCACACAGAGGGCCGGTTTTTCAATGTCTGGTTTTGTTCCGATTATCTTTTGATTTTAATGTTAACGACAGTTAGCAATAATTTCTGTTTCTCAAGTACTGATAAGCTTAATCAATGGGTTGACAGTTGGTTACCACTGGTTAAGTAAAACACAAGAAGAGGTACCAATTACCAAGATAATCAGGATTTTGAAAACAAACAAGTTTGTGTAATCAGTGACAACAGAAACGTGCGCTCGTAGAAATAAAATAATATCTTGAACGATAATGGCAGATTATTTACATTATTTATTTGAAGATGAAGAAGATGTAGTATATTTCATTAACGGGCCAAGATTATTTAGTGAACGTCCAAATCACATATAGATGGACGACCAAGATTTTTTTAAGAGATTTCGTCTGAATAAAATACTGTCATAGCACTACAAGAAAAAATTAAAGGACGTCTAGAAGTTCTCGCAAAAAGTTGTGTAGTTATTTATTGCACATAAGAGTTTTATTTATTCTGTATAAATAAGGGTAGGCCTACATTATGGTTCGTAATGTCCGTATAAAAAATTTTTAGGCAACGTTACATGCCTTTATGACATGCATTCTTGCATAATTATGCATAATTTGTTACAAACCTACACTGGAAATTTACCTTAATTAGTAGATTATACATACCCCATAATTAATATTATTGGAATTGTTCATTTGATTCCTTTTGGGAAAATGTAACAGATAATGATTTAAAATGTAGATTGTAATGATCCTTGAATAATTTTGTAGGTTATGTAATATGACAATGAAGATTGGTTAAATGTTTTATTATTCATGTTGAAAATCTTTGCAGGTTATTGCACATACTATTGTAGATTGTGTTAGACATGTAAGTTTGTATAGTTTGTGCACAAATTCTGGTTTACCTGAATCATTATGTGACTTCTATCGACCAACTGCATGCTAGTAACCTTTAAATTTGATGTCTCATATGGTTATTACGTAGCTGTAAGTTATTCCTCTGGCTCGCATAAGAGTAAATTATGCCGGACGAAGTGTTTCAAGTTGTTAAAAGAGAGATAAGGTGAGGTAGCAGCTGTGAGACAAACATGAAGGAGAAGAGAATCATCTTCAGTAGTCCTCACGTGTTGAAGAGCAGTTTTTTGTTACTTGACTGCCTTCCTCCCCTTCCCCTCCAGTCAATGGCCAGCTGGAGGACTTCCAGCTCAACGCCAATGTTATGTTGTTGGCGAAGGGGTGCGGTATCTTTGGGGCATCAGTTGTGCTGCCAAACAACTCCCTCCTTCCCTCTCTGACACCAACCTTTCAACACTTGCAAAAAAAAAGTTGTACGTGTATCCTGTCTGCCACTCTTTATTTTGTTGAACATGTCTTACAAACATACGACCTATGTTTAAACGTACTTCTTCACCTCCTGCCTCTATACCAACATAGGACTGCTTGCAAAGTTCAGTTCCTGCTTTTCGTGATGTTATAAACACTGGTTTCAGCAGTGATAATACATCAGAAAGTTGTATTATGATACTTTCTTCTTCCAGTTTATTATGTTGTAATCACGATCTATTAAGGAGGGCTTGATACTCGTCTGTCTAACATTCTAGAGTTGTCACTCTTATTTACATCTTAAGGTCACTAAGAATTCGCAATCGCTGCAACCAAAGTTGTGCTGTTTTTGTATTTCTCTTTGAGTTCGCATAGAGAGGGCATACCGCTCTCTGCTACAGTTCACGATACTGTGAGTATTTTATTGTTCAATTGTTCCTAGTTGAAATTTGATTATTTAATCTATGGTGAGTGATGATTACTGTGTCCAATTTTGTATTATTTGTGTGTTTGATTATTACATTTTACCTGTTCAGTCATACTGCACGCAATGCAAATACGAGGCATAAGCTGACATCATACTCTCATATTTTCATATTAGTCTTCTTATAAATATTAATGAAAAGGAAATTTAGAAAAATTCTGCATAACAGAGAACACGAGCTACAAAGTAGATATATTCCTACAAAATGTAAGAGTGTCTTTAAAATATGTTGGCTTGCAGTGTGAAATAGCGCACGAATCATGACATCCTCCTGTTTTTGGGCACTAACGCAACACATCAATCCCACTTACATCGGCACTTTCATCCCGGATGTGTTCATACAATCAGTGTGCCATAACCCGTTATTTGGCCAATACTTCTGAGCAACAATGATAAAGACTTCACAGAAGTGTTAGCCAAGGTGCTGGAGGGTAAGCACTAAGCTACGGAGAATGAACAAGAAGCCTGAGACCATCCTTACAGCATTTATGCTCAAACTGCTGCAAAATTGAGACTACAGCTTCTACCAAGATATTAAAAAACTCAAACGAGATTTGCAAAACGTAAGTTAAAGACTAATTTATTTTTAAGAATAATTTACATATACTAATAAAATATAACCGTATTGAAAATTCAAGTATGCTTCAACGTCAAAGCGTAAGTAAGAAAAATATGTTTGGACATGATGTTTCATATGCATGTGTGTGTCTACATATATATATATATGTATATATATATGTATATATATGTATATATATATATGTATACACACACATATATATATATGTATATATGTGTGTATAGATGTATACATGTATACATATATATACACATATATAGGATGTTTCTTAACTTATGTTACAAACTATGGGAGGTGATTCCTCATAAAAAATTAGGTATAGCCACACAAATCCATTTTCGTCTGGTGCCATTTTTAAGGGAGATATGAATCCTTGAAAATACGTTTTAAATTGTTTATTTTATAGCAATTACCGGAGACAACGTTAAGTCGAATCACAATACTCTACACAATGATTCGTGTTATCGCAATACTGAAGCTGTGACGAAATCGCTCGTTGAAACCCACCCCTTCATGTAAATAACAGGGGTGGTCACCCTCACTTTGTCCAGAACTTTTTTTGCCATTTGGTTTAGTGAAAATTTTAAGTAACAAAATAATGTCCTTATGTCGCAAGTCGCTAGAATACACCGTTTACGAGAAAATAATTCCTACACATAGTAAGTGGCTGCATTACACCTAATTCCTGGTACTGTATTTTTAGCACAGTTCTATGTATTGTAAACTGTGACATTTTTGCTATAGAGAAGCTTCTACGTCTCGATGACAAATACGTTCTTACACTCAGAAAAACATTTTGTTGGCGCAAACAAAATATGTTTGAATCAACCAAATAATTTGTTTGTATATGGGCAACGATATATTTGTTTGCTCATACCAAATTATTTTGTTCCCTCGATTTGTTTGAGGCAAATAGCTGAATTTTGTTAGCAGTACCAAATATTTAGTTGGTCATAAAAATATTTTGTTGGACATATGAAACGCACATGCAATATTTTAAGAACTAAAAAAATTATATTTTATTAACTTAAAAAATTTCTGAAATTTTAAGACTTTAAAAAAAGTATGGCTGGGCCAGGATTTGATGCATTATTCCTTTGCTTCTCTCTTTCTGCCCGTGACCGAACCAACTTTTTTTTATTTATTTATTTTTTTTTGGATGTCTGGTGTAATGGCAAGGCTGACGCCTCGCCACTGCACCAAACATTCCCCCCCTTTAAGTTAATCAATGCATTTCCCCAGTAGCGGTGTATAGTGTAGTTGCCAGTTTGTAAATGCCACCTCCCCGGCCGGGAATCGAACCCGGGACCCTTGCCTCAGCAGCCAGGAGCGCTAACCACTGAGCCAAGCGGCCGGACCACCAACTGAGCTACGAACGCTTATGAGATAGTAAGATTATTATTTGTATATGAATAGTTAGTCCTAATATTAAGTTACCTTTGCACTGCTTTATTTTCAAACATGTTTGTTTTCCGTCTGCGAAATGGTAACGACGTCAAATAATATTACCAAATTATTGCCGTGCAAGCAGCACAAAGAACGAGATGTGCAGCTGCAGTATTCTTCAAGTTTATAGCATTTTCTTTTGTGATCGATCGAATTAACTACTTTTAAATTGTTATACCTAACATTAAGATATTTGAACACTGAGAGAAAGGAATTGTTCACATAACAAAATATATTTGTTTGAGGAATATGTGTTTTACTGAAT